>APFE031694182.1:30943-68436 GCA_000404065.3 Pinus taeda
TAAGAGGAAGACTATTTTGTTGCTTGTGGAACTGCATCTGAAGCAGTGTTAGTGAATCCCTCTGTTAAGAGGAAGACTCTTTTGCAACAGCAGCATGTCAAGGAGTTGAGGAAGTGTTTGGGTAAGAATGAATGCCCAGCAGGTGAAATTAAAGGGGAGTGTTGAAATTGTAATTTCCCCTGTGCGCGGCCCAGCAGTTAAGGCGCGTGGGTCAGCAGTCAACATGCCGAAACCACCCAGCAGAAAACCATAAACCGCCGGGAAGCCATCGCACCGCTCTTTGGCAAAAATGGTTTCCGTACGAAGGGGCTCTGACGCGTTTTGGAGGAGGCACGTGGATTGCCATGACATCAACACCTGACATTTATCGGACGATAAATGTCAGTCAACTCACCCCATCCGATATGCGTCCGATTTGGTCCATCGTTTGTCCGCCGTTCGATTGAAGGAAAAGTTCTCCAGGGTTAAGTTCTCCAAAGTACATACGGAAGCCTGTCAAAATTAATGCAGCATGGTTGTATTACCATAACCCATACCTTATGTTAAATGCAATGACATGTTTGGTAATGCTTTTCAATGTTCTCAATACGTCCCATTAATACGGAGTATGGGCGAAAACATATTGTAAGTTTTTATTATTTTTTTTGTGGTATATGTTTTAATAGGAGCGTTGACTCCATTGTAGTTCTTTTATTTGTATTGCACACGGGGATTATATTAAAAAAAGTGTGTTATGTAATTGCACACGAAAAAAATTAAAACAAGGGTCCGAAGCACCAAAGATAAAATGTGAAAAACACACACAAGGATTGTAATTCAGTGTGTAGTGTGAAAACACACGGTGAAAAAAAAAAGGGTCCGCAGCACCGAAAATGAAGTGTGAGTTACGCACGGGAGCTGAAAGAAAACCTGAAGTTCGCTGCAATGAAGAAAAACCAAAGGAACACACAGAAGTGCATGAATGTATTTTCCTTGGGATTGAAATGTAAAAAGAAAGTGCAGCAGCAGAGTAATTTTTTTTGACTTGTAATGTGATGTAAGAAAAAGAATGCACAGCAGTGCAGGTGAACGAGAAGTGAATGAAGAAAAACAGGAGGTAATTTTGTTTTATTGTTTCACAACAGTGATAAGGTAAATGTATAAATCCCTGTAATTTTTATTTTCACACAGCAGTGAATGTAAATGAAATATTTACACACAGTGATGTAAAATTTCAAAGGAGACAGAGTAATTTCTTTTGTAATGTTTTGGTGAATCCCTCTGAGTGAAAGAGGATAAATATGTCTCAGTGAATTCTCAGGTGAAAACAGAGTTTTGGTTTAATGTTGTTTTTTTTGGTAAATCCCTCTCAGCAAAGAGTATAATGTATATCATTCATTTTATTTTAATGAATAGAGATCTTTTATGGTTGTGAAATACTCTGTTCAGTAAATTTTTTTAAGGCTTATCCTGGAGCAAAGGAAACAGAGCATTGACTCTGTCTTCATTTAATGTTTGGTTTTGGTATTTTCCCATTGCAAAAATACCCAACAATACATAAGGATTCAACTGGTTAATGTAGCAATTAGAATAAATAGGGGTGAAACTAGTTAATGTGCGATAGGGATCTGAGATTTGATCGCATCGCACAATAGCATAGAGAACGGAAATAACGGGGAATCGTAAGGCGGTTTTTCAAAAATAAATGCTGCAAGGCACTGTTCAAACTGTGGCGGCAGTTGAAATTACAATTTCAACATCCGTTTCTTTGTTAAACCATGATTGAATTTATTGGTATTTTTTACAGAGTTAACATAAATTTATTTCTTTAGTTTATATGCTAAGATTCATTGGACTGCATCTGCAATCCATTACAAAATTACAGATTGAAGTCAAATATGAAATATCTGGAATTTCTAATTAAACTCAACAGAGCTATACAGTTCAATCCTTATGATCAACATCTGCGTTTACGTATAGTCTATGAAAATGCTCTCGACTTTGATGGGATCTTCATTCACTTTGAATGTCGGAACCAATTTTACGGTAACACTCTCCTTCTGATGTGCTTTAGCAGGTTCATGGGTTGATATGTCATTCATTCCCAACCTCAAGCAACACTTTCTCGCCCTTTTCTGCTCTTGACGATCCCCATTAAAAACTGGTTTAGCATTGTGGAGCCTTTTATGCTTGGGGGGAGGAGGAATGTCACAGAATGTCCCCGCATATAACTCTTCTTCTTCATCATCATCCTCTTGTCTAAATTTGATATAAACGTCGAACCACAACGGCTTATCATTTGTCACCTCTATCCCTTGTAACACCAGCTGCTCTTCCTTATCCTGGAACCCGATCAGCTTTAATGCTTCAGGTCTTCGTACCCGAGCTGTCACAACGTTTTTTTCTTTATTTCCACGACGAAGAGATCCTTGAGGCGCAGGAGCGACTGCAAGTATGCCAGAAAGCTCATCTGCAGACTTACAGCTTGGAGGTTTTAATGAGTCCGCCGTATTGAGCCAGCGGGCAATGTCAGTGATTTCCTGGCGGCCGTGTGACGTATTCTTTATTTTTTCTGCTTCATGCACAGCGTTTGCAAGCTTCTGATAATCGGTCAGATTGGGTGGCGGGGCCATGGCCGCCAGCATCTGTTGGGGCTTCAACGGCAAAGATGTTGATGCCAAGAGCAGTTGGCGACGATACATCGATCCTTCCAGCAATCGCTTCTGACAACGGATACATGTAGTATTCCTTTTCCAGGGCTGCCTCTTCTTGTTATTGGTGCCTCTGAAATTGGGATGGGTGGAGATTGGTATGGCTGGAATAAGATCATCATTTGCTTTTGTGTATGGAGGCCAAACGACGGCGCCAGCCGATTTTGTAAAGACCTTCAAGGAAGGAATCATGGTGGCGATGGCAATGATGGAGTAATGATTACTTGAGCCACTAGGAAAGAGGGTAAGATGTACGTTGGCCGTGAGGTGCTGGTAATGAGGAACGACTAAAGCTTTCTTATAGAAGAAAAATAGGAGGGAAGGCGTAAGCTTCAGGGACACGGAAGAGGGTCATATTCGATGTTTCTCGGTGGCATATTCTACGCGTGTAAAGTTTAAACTATCTATGATAGGTCACATTCTTGTTCCCACCTACTTGTTGAAGTGTTAAAGTCTTCAATTGAACAACCTTCGTTGAAATTTGTGTTTTGAAGCGTGGCCAACCAAGTACAACTGGAGTATGTGAATACTGTGAATCCACTCCCTCCCTCTGTTTTCTTGCCGCTATAAGCTGCCCACCTAGTGAACATACTTTGGGAGATTTTTGACAGAGAAAGTTCTTATATTGGAATTTTAGGGTGACAGCAGCGGTTCTTATTCCCGGCGGTGTCTAATCACGCGGTGCAGACTCATAAATTCCCGTGCGTATTGAAAGTCGACAAACCAAATCTGGGCTGGGCCTTCCATATCGACATTAACTGTCTGGACAAAATCAAGATTTGTATTCACCTGTTCCAGGTGTGGAATTTCGAATTTATCTGACCTGTCATGGAAATTTGATAATAACAAAATTAAAGGTAGGTTTTGTGTTGTGTTATGCAAAATTTTTAAGGTAATTATATTAAGAAGAATAAACAATAACTTACTAGTTTAGATACATACCAACCCAAAAAAATAGAACTGCTACTGAGCAGATTCTCTAATTTGACCTCTGTTTAAACCACCACTCATTATGACGTCCAACTTAAAAAGATAAAAATCTGAGATCATGAATTAGTATCAAAATGGAGGGTAAGCATCAAAGTCCACATAAAATCAATCCGTGATCAGTCACGAGGGCTAAACTCCGAGATCATGATGACCCCCAATCCAGGAGTAAGCTTTATACGATGCGGAATATTTTTCCTTGTATATGCATGCAATAGAAAACGTCCAATTCCGGTCCTGACATGTTCGCTTGAATAGGATACACAGGCACATTGCCTTCGTTCATTTCAAAGCTTTTCAATGTCTTAAAACTAGTGGAAGGCCCACCTAAACCTTGGTTTACATGTACCTCAAAGTTGCGACCATTTGCACAGACTTAAGATTCCGATCCTCAGCTCGGATCAGTTGCATGTTTGATTAGTGATTGAAATGGGTGTTTAATCCATGTTTTTTTAGCTGAATGTTTGATTGTTATGGTCGAGAATTTACTGCCAATGTGTATATATATTTTTTTCAATTCAAAAACACACGCTTTTCACTATTATACTAATTCAAAAGCTGTATAATTTTTTTTTTCATTTATATAACTAAAAATACATTTTAAATAATAAAACACAACTGAATCAAATTCTGATCGTAATCCTAGTTCACATCACACCATTACGATCATAGAAAAAAACACCAAATCTCTATTCATTAAACTGGTTCAATACACGTTTAGTTTACAACTGTGAGATGACATTAACGATGTCACCTGCTTCTTCGATCAAATTAACAACCGTTCGCTGAATACATGGAATTGACATTAGGGATTACGACTGTTCACTCAATACATAGAATTGACGTTAGAGGCAGCAATGGTGGTACCAGATGGATGAAAGAGAGAGTTATTTTAGTGTACATTGCCTTAAATCGTAATCTAAAACCCTGAGATTAGCGCAAGGTGTTTAAAACCCTGAGACGAGCCCAAGGTGTTTGTCAATGCAGTTAAGAGTATATGCGTTCTCCTAATAAGTCATTATTTAATATATAGTTTTTCATTTTTAAAGCCTAATAACATGTTGAAAGTGAAGTCACATTTTTCTGAAATGGTAGAGTAAATTTTAAACATAATGTTTCTGTTATAAAATTGTTTATATAAGTTAAATAGTTGGTAAATCTTAATATGTATTAATTTAAGATAAATTTGAAAACATTAGTTTATAAAATAAAAATGAAAAATATCATAAAAATTAAACTAAACTATAGTTTTATTTAAAATAATTATTATATTAATTATAAAATGAATAATATGTAAGTTAAACATATATATTTAATAAAACATGTAACTATATTTTTAACAATCAAGATTCTTACTTTACTATGGAGATTCTTAATTTGTTAATACTCTTTGTTACAATACATTGGGTCAATATTGTTAAATTATTAGAGTCTGCAAGGATTGAGAAAAAATGGAAGAGAGAATGAATTTTGGGTATTTATTAGTGCTAAAAAAATTAATACATAAAGTAGCTAAGCTAAGCTTACTTGCATGCAAGCATTAAAGCTAAATAAAGCTAAGAGTAATTTATGTTATGCTAATGTGCATGTACACCAACACCCCCCTTAAGCATAACTTAGGTGAATATGATGCAAGATGGATGAGTCCCAACAACAAGGCCATTTTAAGTACCCATGTACAATGCATGAAAAGGGAGAGAGGGAAAACCCAATGGAAACAAGCCCCCCACCCAACGCACCCAACCCCCCCCCTCAAAATACAATGCAAAACTAAAAGAAAAGACAGTCGGTAGGAAGTGTGTCCTTCACCCCAAGAGGATCCCACATAAAGTGAAACATTTGCTTAGTGAAAGTCTCGGTGAAGATGTCAACATTCTCGTCAAAATTGGCACAGTATTGTAGATCGATGATCTGACTATGAATCAATCTTTTGATGCAGTGCATGTGGATCTTGATATGTTTGGTTTGATGCCACTAAATTGGATCTCTGCAAAACTTCAACGTACTATGATTATTGCACCATATGACAATTGGATGATGGACAATGATACTATTGTCACCTTCTGCAAAAAGAGTTCCAGTTGTACAAAGAGGGAAAAAGAACAGAGATGCTTGGAGCTAGTCTCTAATCCACGAAAACACTCAAATTTAAATTGGACCCCCTCAAATGGATAGTTCCTTGAATTAGCTTTCCAACGATATATGGAACTCCTCAAATGGACTCCGGAATCAAAAGTTAGAGCATATTGAAGATACCTTTGAAAATTAGAAAACAAAGGAAAATGCTTAAGTATAAATCTGAGATCCCGCATGTTAGATTTTTCTAAAGCAATAGTAGTGGAGGTCAGAGAAAACCAACGATCACCGATCACCAATATCGGCAAAACAGAGATCATAGTTCCAAGGTACAATATACATCGTAGTAATCGGAAGTCCTGTAGTATCGGCGGGGTCACATATCGGAGGACAAATCCATATCGACAATTAGTGACCGCAACAGTGGAAGACAAGTCGCAAATCAACAATCAAAGATATTTAACTGTCCACCATTAAGAAATTGCGGGCGAAATAAGCTGATAGTGTAAACTATTGGGGAAAGGCTAAGAGAGATTTTGTTGGCTTGTATGGGCCTGACCCAAGTTCAGAGGTGATTTAGCCAAGCAAATCTTGATACTACAGGCCCTTTCGGCAACAGTCCGTGGAGCGCGGACGGAGGTCTCACCTGAAGTAGTATGGGAGGGTGCTAGAACTAGGTTTCCACACCTTGGGGATGTCTAATGAGCTTCTGGAGGTCTGCGGTTAGACCCTGTGTGCATGTCACTATGTGCACTTGCTATCCCTTCGCAACCTGCAATGTTGCTTCCGCATAGCCCTACTCGGGGCACAAGCCGTATAATACCCAAGTTCCTTACTATTCAATCTATTATTACCCGATTACTTAACTTATTTGTGTAAGAATAATGATTATTACAGCATATTCAGCAATCATAACAGTGCGCGTGATAAATAAAACAGTATAAATGTAAGAATGCAATGCACAAGCAGATACACAAAAATAGGAATCAACTTCTCTTTATTATTCTTTGATCAAGATTACAAACTCGACATCGCCCTGCACACTCAGCTGCAGGGGTCCGCACACTCAACTGTGGACTCTTCTAGGCCTTTGCGCACTTAGCTGCAGAGCCTCTTCCTACTACTACGACCTAATACATTTAGACTCTTCCTCTATGCTTGAACCATTCATATTCTCTCTTGTTCTTCCTTCTTCTTTTACAACTTAGAGCCTCGCTCTATTTATATAATCCCATGGTCCATGTACCATGGGTAGGCTGACATGACTTTACGTTACATTACAATACTTTAGGATGGATAACCCTATGACTCATCCTATACTTCATGCTCCACGCCCGCAATTCGCAGAGCCTTTACAATTCACTTGACCAAAACTTGGGCTTTGAACCCTAAAACATGTTGTGGGGGGATTCCATGCCCAACAGGCCCCCAACACAATCATCATGACTCATCTTGAGTCACTCTATTGGTGTGGTGATCTTGGCGTGGAGCCCCTCCAACTGGTCTGGTATTGCTCGGAGGTCCGCAACACACTGTTCTGCGGTTTGCTAGACCTACTGCATGCGCTCTTCCAATTCTTCTTTGTGAGGATTAGCTGCCTGCCTTAGCACGTAGAGTCCCTACATTTATGTGAACTTGCCCTCAATATTAGCCATAATGATGAAGGGTTCAATAATCCATAGCTGGACGCGCACTTTTAGAAGTTCCTCTTTCTGTCTTGCAGCATCTACCTACTCTTTTAGTGCCCTTGCTTGTTGCATGTTTTCTAGCCATTGGGTGAGGACGATTGTCTGTCAGTTCCCCTTACATTATCATACTGCTCCTGAAGCTCGCATGCCTCTATTTCCAATCACTGTATGTTGGGGTCCTCCTGCTGTTATCTCAAAATCAGACCCTAATAGGTTGCTGATCAGGTAGACTTCAAGTAACCATTTCAAACCTACTTTAGGCTGAGGCTTAGCCTCCCCAACCTGAGAGGGCTCTCTCAACGGATTAATGATTTTGATTATGATTAAGATGGCTAACTCTTGTGAAACAAATGCAGAAATGTAAGTGGTGGAAACACAATTAGAGATTATCCATTGGGCTTATGGAGTCAAAACAGTTTCAGCATAACAATGATATCAACCTTACATAGAAGTCAGGACATTTAGAATTCAACCATTCAGAACACACCAGAAACATATAGGACAACACAGTTTATAAATATATGAAGGAAATTAGAGCACAATCAGTGATTTCTAAGTAATCACACATCTATACCACTGCAAATACTGAGGAGAGGATAATACACAACATTCTAAATAGCAAATTCCTTCTGATTCTTGAGAAGTAAAGCCAAGTCTTGTATTACTAAAACAAAGTTTTTTACATAAAGCCAAATATCAGAGCCTTTTTCAATAAATTTCCCACCCTTTGTACATCAGCTCTTCTGCCATATATAGAGCTCTGAGATTCCTCCTCCAGCATGAGGGGAACTCGAATTCTCCTTATCATGACACCTATTGACATATGAAAGTAACTATTAAAAACAACTTACTACTAATTGACAGCTCTAGAAACTTAAAACAACTAGGATTCTAATTCTTCATCATGTTGGTAGCAACATTTGTTACAATCAAAACTCATTCTCTGACAAGTGGTCTTTCTTTAGTTTAGCTGTGGTGATGGTTTGAAACTCCTTGCTGGCCCTTGATGTCTCACCTCTTTACTGCTCTTGGAAAGTAGGAAACTGCCCCTGTTTTTCTGTTTTCAGTCTCCACTAGGATATTTGAAATTAATTATCCCTGCTGTTGTTCTTTGATTACACAAAAAACATATTGGGCTGCGATGTTTTTCATGTACTGTAGACCTGGTTCATGTACACGTGTTAATACAAAACTTGTCTAATGTTACCTGAAGCATCATGAACCAAACTGACTATGAATAATGACCATTAGATGTACTAGGCCAGCATGTGTAATATTGTTATAGGCCATGTTCAGAGTCTTTAAATTCAAAATTCCTTTAAGCTTTTGGCATCCAACATCAGTTATACAACATGACTTTATGTTGAGATATGTCAAAGCAACAATACTTCGAGAAATTTGTAGCTCCTTCAAGTTTGTAAGCCCAGCCAGAGTTTTGATATCTGAGTTCTTTATACAATTGCACCATCCAATGTTCAATGCTTCTAATTTTGTAAGCCCTTTTAGATGCACCAATCCACCATGAATACCTGAGCACATCTCCAGATCCATACTTGTTAAGTTCACAAGACCAGCTAAGGCACGCAAGCCTAATGCAGTTATTGCATTGCTCTTTTTTCTAAAACTAAGTGAAGTCAAGTTTGTAAGTCCAAATGTTGCCAATGATTGCAATCTTCCTTGTGTAAAGATGAAAAATGTGCTCCCTGATATTGCCTGCTCTAGAATTCAAAGCACTGTATTTTGCATTTAGAACTTCAAAATGAGCATTATCAGCACCTCAGGAACGAATAGCCATTGCAGATGAAATTGCCATTATTGCATCACTCAGAAAATCACTGCTTGTTAGGTCATCAGGATCTACTCCTTCCCACTCAACTTGCTCAATTATAGTTGCTACAGGTTTGATTCTTCTATCATATTCTACAGTTTCCAGAAGCTTCAAATCATCACTAACAAAACTGTCTTCTTTGTGAAGGACCACCCTTCCATTTGTAATGACAGCATTATCACCTGACCCAAGTCCAAACTTTGACAATAAAAAACCAGAAACCCTTTGCAAATAATCCTTGAAAGAGTCCCATGAGATTTCTGACAATGCAGACCTCAAGCGATCTGACTTCAAATCATTTGCTTTAGCCAGCTTAGCAACTTCTTCAATAAAAGCTTCGACACTGGTATTACTTGTTTGTGAACTTTATAAATGTTGTGCCTCATACCAAATCATTAACTGGTTTAGAAATTCTAAAGCCTTGGCATGGTACCCTTTTGGTTCCATCCAACAGATAGCGAAGTCCATGATGAAGAAATTTCAACCCTCTCTTTAAGGTAAGATCAACAGCGAGAAGATGGGTAACTGGCTTCATGTCATCTTCAGTTTTTGGAGAATGTAAATATTGAAGTTTCACCACTATTGAATCCCTCTTCAAAACTGATGTAGCAAGCGACACAAACTTCTGATGGTCCTTTCCCTCTCTAATGAGGCCTATGAGATCTTCTAGTCCAGCATCAGAAATACGTTGACAACAGTTAAAATTTAGATGCTGCAAATTTAGACAATTTTGCGATAGTGAACCACACCAGGGTATTCTCCCAGAAAAACATCCTGGAGATTACAGTCTTGAAATGAGTGGAGCGAAGTTCTTGTGAGAACTTGACTACGAACAAATTCATTAAAAATCTGCTGACTCAGATCTCTAGGAAGCATATTAAGAGAGTCAACTCGTGAAAATGCACTAGATCAAGACCACTGGAAAACTAAAACTGAACTCAAGATTGTTTACAAGGAATAGTTTCAGACTGCTCCAAATCCAAACAACAGATGCAAAATCCAGAAGGACATTTCCCTGATTACTCTGATACCATTTCGAAAAACCTAATTGAACGACCAAAACCGCAGAGAAAAGTACAACTGCAAATATGTGCCAGTACCAAGACACCTAATGACCTAATGATGAGGATAAGTGGTTGGATATGATAGACGAAGTGTATAAGCTGACAACTATTGGTGTAAACACAGCGGATTTTGATAAATATGACAGAAGGGCGAGATTTGCTACGGATCCGAATGAACCCCTGATTTCATAGCAGCCAGTGTAAATTCTGGGTTTTGCGCTACGAAAACACCTAGACAGTTTCATAGCACATAAGAAGCTTGAATCAAATTTGATACATGGAAGCTGTGTGAGTTATGTAACCAGTGATGAATGAGAACAGAGTGTTTGACCTTTATTTAAGCATACCACCAAGACTCCTAGGACTTAGATATTAAGCAAATCTGAAAGAAAACTAAACCCGAACTAACACCAAACCTTTACAATCAAAATGATGTGAACAATTTAGAAATTGTTTCTTAGGTGATAACAGATGGATCCACTTGGGATAGTGTGCTCATGTAGTACGCTAAGGACTCACAGGTCCAGTGCTTTATCCTCTTATGACAAACGGACAATTGCTTGACAAGCATCCCCTTCAAGCTTCTTGGGCCTTCACCTCGGGCTTAAGCTTGATGATCAATGTAGGAGAAAGAAATCTACATCTACTAAAAAATGCTTAGTCAACCTTGAGCTTATTTGCATATTCCTACCTACCCTATCAGCTGCAATTTCCACTTTAGGTTAGGCAACATGATATTTCCAATAAAGCCAATCAATTGTCCTTTCTGATATTGGAGGCTCTTGACTGCATTCGACCTCAAAATAACCATGGTAATGAGATGACCAAATCAACTCATAAGGTACCTGATCTTCATAATGCAAAAGAAAATGAAAAACCGGTGTGCAAAGCTTGGCCATGCATTCATTTATCGTGTCAAAGAGGACATAGTTATTTTGATGATGATCACAACATTCTACATCTTCAGACAATTGATTCTCAGCCACACATGATTTCTTTGATATGCTATCCAACTGCTTTTCTGAATGATTCCGACAAACAATGTAATTTTCCTCACTATTGTGATCATTCTTTGATGTAAGCTACTGTAAGGAATTACATAAATGATCAACCTTTTCCTCTACCTTTTCCTCTTCCAGTAATTCTTCTTGATATTTGCAATCAATTTCATACTCGTAATGATCCGAAGCGTGACAAGTCTGCTGCATCTCTACATCAATCTCGGAGGATGTAATATGATTTTCATAAGTAAACCCCTGCTGATCTTCATGTTGCATTTCATGGGATTTTATACTTTCTTCTTGGTGTTGAAATGTATTGTTATGAAGAGCCTCTAAAATTGCTTCATCCATAAACTCATCATCATCATAACAATCCTCCAAATATTGAATAAAACTCGTAGAATGTTTACAACAATCTTTAACCAGCAATAAGGAGGGATGACACTCTTTATACATGTCATAGAATACATCATGGAAATCAGCAAGAGAATATAATGAACCATTTTCCAAGCTTTTATACCAAGACCATGCTTTTCCTTCTAAAGTGGTCATAAACATCCTCATGAGACAATCTCCAAGGAACTGAACCTTAAGAATGCGTACATGCATATGAAACCTAACCAAATGAAGAGCAGCATTGTCTTTCTTTCAATCTTTAAATATTGGAATATCATCTAGCCAATCAACCTTTGGCATAGGATTTGGAAAACCGAGGATATGAGACCGATTCATAGGGGCATACCTGGCATTCATTCTTGCAGTGGAACTCATCTTGGAACTTCATCAAGCTACTGATCTTCTAGCAGTGGAATCACCTTCCAATTTGTTATTCGATGTGTGGAGTAGCCAAGGTAGTTTTGCAGCCTCAAAAAGATGTCTGAGCTCCTGCTACCTTCAAAAGTTCAGCCTCTTAATTTCGGGAATGAATAGACTTCAGGCTCCTGGCAGACGCACCAAAATGTTATCTCAAAATCATACCCTGATAGGCTGCTGATCAGGTAGACTTCAAGTAACTATTTCAAACCTACTTTAGGTTGAGGCTTAGCCTCCCCAACCTGAGAGGGCTCTCTCAATGGATTAATGATTTTGATTATGATTAAGATGGCTAACTCTTGTGAAACAAATGTAGAAATGTAAGTGGTGGAAACACAATTAGAGATTATCCATTGGGCTTATGGAGTCAAAACAGTTTCACCATAACAATGATATCAACCTTACATAGAAGTCAGGACATTTAGAATTCAACCATTCAGAACACACCAGAAACATATAGGATAACACAGTTTATAAATACATGAAGGAAATTATAGCACAATCAATGATTTCTAAGTAATCACACATCTATACCACTGCAAATATTGAGGAGAGGATAATACACAACATTCTAAACAGTAAATTCCTTCTGATTCCTGAGAAGTAAAGCCAAGTCTTGTATTACTAAAACAGAGTTTTTTACATAAAGCTAAATATCAGAGCCTTTTTCAATAAATTTCCCACCCTTTGTACATCAGCTCTTCTCCCATATATAGAGCTCTGAGATTCCTCCTCCAGCATGAGGAGAACTCGAATTCTCCTTATCATGACACGTATTGACATATGAAACTAACTATTAAAAACAACTTACTACTAATTGACAGCTCTGGAAACCTAAAACAATTAGGATTCTAACTCTTCATCATGTTGGTAGCAGTATTTGTTGCAATCAAAACTTGTTCTCTGACAAGTGGTCTTCCTTTAGTTTAGCTATGGTGATGGTTTGAAACTCCTTTCTGGCCCTTGATGTCTCACCTCTTTACTGGTCCTGGAGAGTAGGAAACTACCCCTGTTTTTTTGTTTTCAGTCTCCACTAGGATATTCGAAATTAATTATCCCTGCTGCTCTTCTTTGATTACACAAAAAACGTATTGGGCTGCCATGTTTTTCATGTACTGTAGGCCTAGTTCATGTACATGTGTTAATACAAAACTTGTCTAATGCTGCCTGAAGCATCACGAACCAAACTGGCTATGAATAATGACCATTAGATGTACTAGGCCAGCATGTGTAATATTGTTATAGGCCATGTTCAGAGTCTTTAAATTCAAAAGTCCTTTAAGCTTTTGGCATCTAGCATCAGTTATACAACATGACTTTATGTTGATATATGTCAAAGCAACAAGACTTCGAGAAATTTGCAGCTCCTTCAAGTTCGTAAGCCCAACCAGAGGTTTGATATCTGAGTTCTTTATACAATTGCACCATCCAATGTTCAATGCTTCTAATTTTGTATGCCCTTTTAGATGCACCAATCCACAATGAATCCTTGAGCACATCTCCAGATCCAGACTTGTCAAGTTCATAAGACCAGCTAAGGCACGCAAGCCTGATGCAGTTATTACATTGCTCTTTTTTTTAAAACTAAGTGAAGTCAAGTTTGTAAGGCCAAATGTTGCTAGTGATTGCAATCTTCCTTGTGTAAAGATGAAAAATGTGCTCCCTGATATTGCCTGCTCTAGAATTCAAAGCACTGTATTTTGCATTTAGAGCTTCAAAATGAGCATTATCAGCACCTCAGGAACGAATAGCCATTGCAGATGAAATTGCCATTATTGCATCACTCAGAAAATCACTGCTTGTTAGATCATTAGGATCTACTCCTTCCCACTCAACTTGCTCAATTATAGTTGCTACAAGTTTGATTCTTCTATCATATTCTACAGTTTCCAAAAGCTTCAAATCATCACTGACAAAACTGTCTTCTTTGTGAAGGACCACCCTTCCATTTGTAATGACAACATTATTGCCTGACCCAAGTCCAAACTCTGACGATAAAAAACCAGAAACCCTTTGCAAATAATCCTTGAAAGAGTCCCATGAGATTTCTGACAGTGCAGACCTCATGCGATCTGACTTCAAATCATTTGCTTCAGCTAGCTTAGCAACTTCTTCAATAAAAGCTTCGACACTGGTATTACTTGTTTGTGAACTATATAAATGTTGTGCCCCATACCAAATCATTAACTGGTTTAGAAATTCTAAAGCCTTGGCACGGTACCCTTTTGATTCCATCCAACAGATAGTGAAGTCCATGACAAAGAAATTTCAACCCTCTCTTTGAGGTAAGATCAACAGCGAGAAGATGGGTAACTGGCTTCATGTCATCTTCAGTTTCTGGGGAATGTAAATATTGAAGTTTCACCACCACTGAATCCCTCTTCAAAACTGATGTAGCAAGGGACACAAACTTCTGATGGTCCTTTCTCTCTCTAATGAGACCTATGAGATCTTCTAGTCCAGCATCAGAAATACGTTGACAACAATTAAAATTTAGATGCTGCAAATTTAGACAATTTTGCGATAGTGAACCACAACAGGGTATTCTCCCATAAAAACATCAAGGAGATTACAGTCTTGAAATGCGTGGAGAGAAGTTCTTGTGAGAACTTGAGTACGAACCAATTCATTAAAAATCTGCTGACTCAGATCTCTAGGAAGCATATTAAGAGAGTCAACTCGTGAAAATGCACTGGATCAAGACCACTAGAAAACTAAAACTAAACTCAAGATTGTTTACAAGGAATAGTTTCAGACTGCTCCAAATCCAAAGAACAGATGCAAAACCCAGAAGGACATTTCCCCGATTGCTCTGATACCATTTCGAAAAGCCTATGTGAATGACCAAAACCGCAGAGCAAAGTACAACTGCAAATCTGTGCCAGTACCAAGACACCTAACGACCTAATGACGAGGATAAGCGGTTGGATATGATAGACGAAGTGTATAAGATGACAACTGTTGGTGTAAACACAGCGGATTTTGATAAATATGACAGCTGGGCGAGATTTGCTACAGATCTGAACGAATCCCTGATTTCGTAGCGCAGCCAGTGTAAATTCTGCGTTTTGCACTACGAAAACACCTAGACAGTTTCATAGCACATAAGAAGCTTAAAACAAATTTGATACATGGAATCTGTGTGAGTTATGTAACTAGTGATGAATGAGAACGAAGTGTTTGAACTTTATTTAAGCATTCCACCAAGACTCCTAGGACTTAGATACTAAGCAAATCTGAAATAAAACTGAACCCGGACTAACACCAAATCTTTACAACCAAAATGATGTGAACAACTTAGAAATTGTTTCTTAGGTGATAACAGGTGGCTCCACTTGGGATAGTGTGCTCCTGTAGTACACTAAGAACTCACAGGTCCAGTGCTTTATCCTCTTATGACAAACGGACAATTGCTTGACAAGCATCCCCTTCAAGCTTCTTGGGCCTTCACCTCGGGCTTAAGCTTGATGATTACTGTAGGAGAAAGAAATCTACTTCTACTAGAAAAATCTCAGTCAACCTTGAGCTTATTTGCATATTACTACCTACCCTATCAGTTGTAATTTCCACTTTAGGTCAGGCAACATGATATTTCCAATAAAACCAATCAATTGTCCTTTCTAATATTGGAGGCTCTTGACTGCATTCGACCTCAAAATAACCATGGTAGTGAGATGACCAAATCAACTCATAATGTACCTAATCTTCATAATGCTAAAGAAAATGAAAAACTGGTGTGCAAAGCTTGGCCATGAATTCATTTATAGGGTCAAAGAGGACATGGTTATTTTGATGATCATCATAACATTCTACATCTTCAGACAATTGATTCTCAGCCACACATGATTTCTTTGATATGCTATCCAACTGCTTTTCTAAATGATTCTGACAAACAATGTAATTTTCCTCACTACTGTGATCATTCTTTGATGTAAGCTGCGGCAAGGAATTACATAAATGATCAACCTTTTCCTCTTCTAGTACTTCTTCTTGATATTTGCAATCAATTTTATACTCGTAATGATCCGAAGCCTGACAAGTCTGTTGCATCTCTACATCAATCTCGGAGGATGTAATATGATTTTCATAAGTAAACCCTTGCTGATCTTCATGTTGCATTTCATGGGATGTTATACTTTCTTCTTGGTGTTGAAATGTATTGTTATGAAGAGCCTCTAAAATTTCTTCATCCATAAACTCATCATCATCATAGCAATCCTCCAAATATTGAATAAAACTCGTAGAATGTTTACAACAATCTTTGACCAGCAATAAGGAGGGATGACACTCTTTATACATGTCATAGAATACATCATGGAAATCAGCAAGAGAATATAATGAACCATTTTCCAAGCTTTTATACCAAGACCATGTTTTTCCTTCTAAAGTGGTCATAAACATCCTCATGAGACAATCTTCAGGGAACTGAAACTTAAGACGGCGTACATGCATATGAAACCTAACCAAATGAAGAGAAGCATTGTCTTTCTTTTCATCTTTGAATATTGGAAGATCATCTAACCAATCAACCTTTGGCAAAGGATTTGGAAAACCGGGGATATGAGACCGATTCATAGGGGCATACTTGGCATTCATTCTTGCAGTGGAACTCATCTTGGAACTTCATCAAGCTACTGATCTTCTAGCAGTGGAGTCACCCTCCAATTTGTTATTCGATGTGTGGAGTCACCAAGGTAGTTTTGCAGCCTCAAAAAGATGTCTTAGCTCCTGCTACCTTCAGAAGTTCAGCCTCTTAATTTCGGGAATGAATAGACTTCAGGCTCCCGGCAGATGCACCAAAATTTTATCTCAAAATCAAACCCTGATAGGCTGCTGATCAGGTAGACTTCAGGTAACTATTTCAAACCTACTTTAGGCTAAGGCTTAGCCTCCCCAACCTGAGAGGGCTCTCTCAATGGATTAATGATTTTGATTATGGTTAAGATGGCTAACTCTTGTGAAACAAATGCAGAAATGTAAGTGGTGGAAACACAATTAGAGATTATCCATTGGGCTTATGGAGTCAAAATAATTTCAGCATAACAATGATATCAACCTTACATAGAAGTCGGGACATTTAGAATTCAACCATTCAGAACACACCAGAAACATATAGGACAACACAGTTTATAAATATATGAAGGAAATTAGAGCACAATCAGTGATTTCTAAGTAATCACACATCAATACCACTGCAAATACCGAGGAGAGGATAATGCACAACATTCTGAACAGTAAATTCCTTCTGATTCCTGAGAAGTAAAGCCAAGTCTTGTATTACTAAAACAGAGTTTTTTTACATAAAACCAAATATCAGAGCCTTTTTCAATAAATTTCCCACCCTTTGTACATCAGCTCTTCTGCCATATATAGAGCTCTGAGATTCCTCCTCCAACATGAGGGGAACTCGAATTCTCCTTATCATGACACCTATTGACATATGAAACTAACTATTAAAAACAACTTACTACTAATTGATAGCTCGGGAAACCTAAAACAATTAGGATTCTAACTCTTCATGATGTTGGTAGCAGCATTTGTTACAATCAAAACTCGTTCTCTGACAAGTGGTATTTCTTTAGTTTAGTTGTTGTGATGGTTTGAAACTCCTTGCTGGCCCTTGATGTCTCACCTCTTTACTGCTCCTGGAAAGTAGGAAACTTCCCCTGTTTTTTTGTTTTCAGTCTCCACTAGGATATTCGAAATTAATTATCCCTGCTGTTCTTCTTTGATTACACAAAAAACGTATTGGGCTGCGATGTTTTTCATGTACTGTAGACTTGGTACATGTACACGTGTTAATACAAAACTTGTCTAGTGTTGCCTAAAGCATCATGAACCAAACTGGCTATGAATAATGGCCATTAGATGTACTAGGCCAGCATGTGTAATATTGTTATAAGCCATGTTCAGAGTCTTTAAATTCAAAATTCCTTTAAGCTTTTGGCATCCAACATCAGTTATATAGCATGACTTTATGTTGAGATATGTCAAAGTAACAAGACTTCGAGAAATTTGCAGCTCCTTCAAGTTTGTAAGCCCAGCCAGAGGTTTGATATCTGAGTTCTTTATACAATTGCACCATCCAATGTTCAATGCTTCTAATTTTGTAAGCCCTTTTAGATGCACCAATCCACCATGAATCCCTAAGCACATCTCCAGATCCAGACTTGTCAAGTTCACAAGACCAGATAAGGCACGCAAGCTTGATGCAGTTATTGCATTGCTCTTTTTTTTAAAACTAAGTGAAGTCAAGTTTGTAAGTCCAAATGTTGCCAATGATTGCAATCTTCCTTGTGTAAAGATGAAAAATGTGCTCCCTGATATTGCCTGCTCTAGAATTCAAAGCACTGTATTTTGCATTTAGAACTTCAAAATGAGCATTATCAGCACCTTGGGAACGAATAGCCATTGCAGATGAAACTACCATTATTGCATCACTCAGAAAATCACTGCTTGTTAGGCCATCAGGATCTACTCCTTCCCACTCAACTTGCTCAATTATATTTGCTACAGGTTTGATTCTTCTATCATATTCTACAGTTTCCAGAAGCTTCAAATCATTAATGACAAAACTGTCTTCTTTGTGAAGGACCACCCTTCCATTTGTAATGACAGCATTATCGCCTGACCCAAGTCCAAACTCTGACGATAAAAAACCAGAAACCCTTTGCAAATAATCCTTGAAAGAGTCCCATGAGATTTCTGACAGTGCAGACCTCAAGCGATCTGACTTCAAATCATTTGCTTCAGCCAGCTTAGCAACTTCTTCAATAAAAGCTTCGACACTGGTATTACTTGTTTGTGAACTATATAAATGTTGTGCCTCATACCAAATCATTAACTGGTTTAGAAATTCTAAATCCTTGGCACGGTACCCTTTTGGTTCCATCCAACAGATAGCGAAGTCCATGATGAAGAAATTTCAACCCTCTCTTTGAGATAAGATCAACAGCGAGAAGATGGGTAACTAGCTTCATGTCATCTTCAGTTTTTGGAGAATGTAAATATTGAAGTTTCACCACCACTGAATCCCTCTTCAAAACTGATGTAGCAAGCGACACAAAATTCTGATGGTCTTTTCCCTCTCTAATGAGGCCTGTGAGATCTTCTAGTCTAGCATCAGAAATATGTTGACAACAGTTAAAATTCAGATGCTGCAAATTTAGACAATTTTGCGATAGTGAACCACACCAGGGTATTCTCCCAGAAAAACATCCTGGAGATTACAGTCCTGAAATGTGTGGAGTGAAGTTCTTGTGAGAAATTGAGTATGAACCAATTCATTAAAAATCTGCTGACTCAGATCTCTAGGAAGCATATTAAGAGAGTCAACTCGTGAAAATGCACTGGATCAAGACCACTGGAAAACTAAAACTGAACTCAAGTTTGTTTACAAGGAATAGTTTTAGACTGCTCCAAATCCAAAGAATAGATGCAAAACCCAGAAGGATATTTCCCCAATTACTCTAATACCATTTCGAAAAGCCTAGTTGAATGACCAAAACCGCAGAGCAAAGTACAACTGCAAATATGTGCCAGTACCAAGACACCTAACGACCTAATGATGAGGATAAGCGGTTGGATATGATAGATGAAGTGTATAAGCTGACAACTATTGGTGTAAACACAGCGGATTTTGATAAATATGATAGCTGGGTGAGATTTTCTACGGATCCGAATGAATCCCTACTTTCGTAGCGCAGCCAGTGTAAATTCAGGGTTTTGCGCTACGAAAACACCTAGACAGTTTCATAGCACATAAGAAGCTTAAAACAAATTTGCTACATGGAATCTGTGTGAATTATGTAACCAGTGATGAATGAGAATAGAGTGTTTGACCTTTATTTAAGCATACCACCAAGACTCCTATGACTTAGATACTAAGCAAATTTGAAAGAAAACTAAACCCGGACTAACACCAAACCTTTACAATCAAAATGATGTGAACAATTTAGAAATTGTTTCTTAGGTGATAACACCTGGAAGGATGTGAGGACATCAAAGGCTTGGTCCAACATATCGATACAATCCTGCACTGCCCATCCAATTTCTTCTAGTCCTATTTGAATAGCGCTAACACGTTTCTCTCTAACTTACGGAGGAGTGGAAGGCTGCGCCTTTAGGCGTAGCTCAGCAGTCTGGAGGTTCAACTCCAACTGCACTCGCATTATTTCCTTGTGTGCACTTCGAACTCCACTTTCCAGACAGTGGATCTGCATCTCTGTCAATAGGTCTACGGTGATGGACAACTTTGGGACTTGCAGGCATGCTTCATCAACTATCTGTACGATCTGCTAGTTCTGTGATACTAGTTTGTCACGCTGCAGGTTAAGCTATTTGATGTTGACATTTTGCTCACTCATCACCTGAGTCGTGCGGCCCTCCCTCTTGTGAAGCTCTACTGTTATTCCATCTTACAGTTGGTGCAATGTGTCTCGCAGAAGGGAAACCAAATTAAGGCCAAGTCCCTTGATTCTGCTCATGCAGCTCTTTCGTCCTCATTCTCTATTGTTAGCTCTCCTTCCGGTAGCACGATGGTGTTGGCCATATTTGCACGTAGCAGCTGCTCCGCTGCTGATGTGCCTTCTCTGCCGTAGGTGGCTACAGTTCCTTCCTATGGGGGCCACACCTGTAGTTCCTACAGCTGCGCCCTTAGGGCCCCCAACACAATCTTCTGCTCCAACATGGATTCTTGGAGTGCTTCCTTAGTGACCTCATGAACCATGTCACCAATGTCATAGAGGTCGCCTTCTGTTAACGTGATCAGTTCGATGGCTGATTTGGATGCCTTGACCTTTTTTCATGGACCTGATCTCTCTGTGACGCGTGACGTTTTCAGCTGGGTGGAAGTTGTGCCTGGGTCCATGCCTTCTTCTGTGTCCTCTGCTTCCTGTCTTGTAGACAAGTCTTGGCCCTCCTCGTCCTGCGTTGTGGTGGCCCCTGTTACCTGTGTTGTTGCTACTTCTTCGGCGGCCTTTTCTTGCTCTGCGGTTGTCTCGTGAACAACCCTTACCTCTACGGCCACTTTTTCATTGCGCCTTTTCTTGGCCAACTTCGTGACACACAACTTGGTTTCACCCTTTCGTTTCTGTGCTGTTGTTCTATCCAACTCCACCAGATCTGGGGCGCGCCACTTGGGGGGCCATGATTCTAGCACTAAAAGGATTGCATTATCAATGGCGATGAAGGGGAGCTTGGTCCAATGCTGCACTGATCCTTACGCGCATTGATGTAAACATTATGCATGTCCACCTTGAAGTCTACAAAGCTTCATACATTGTTGTGCACTGTGGGGGATAGGCGCAACTCTATATTGATCCACATCCAGATGCTCACCTCCATGAGCACCTAGAAGATCTTTGTCTCACGAATCCGCTTTGTGTCCTTGGTGGCCCAGAGCGACACATACTTTGTAGCCTCTGGTAAGTCCTATTGAATGCTAGGGAACTAACTTTCCTCGAGAAGTTCCCTTGTTACCAGTAAAATGGACAAGAGAAACCACGCGTAGTGGAAGGTCTTGCCCTCTGCTCCTGGGCTTCCTTGTAGTTGGTCAAGAACTTCTCGCAGAGGAACTCAACCCAATTGAATTGGACTCCCTCTGTGCATTGTTCAGCCAACACAACTACCGGCGCTGGTACCTCATTGCCTCAGCATTTTCTCATTACCTTCCCAGCCAGGAGTTGGGTGGCTACGTGCACCCCTTTATCTTTGATGTTGTTGATTACGTAACCCCTCTTTTTCTTCTCAAGCTTGTATTTTTTCTTCATTGCCTCTGTGAGTGCCAAATCTTCGTTTTTTCCTGCTATCGTTGCGGGGTCCTTTCCCTTACAGGGGAGCCGGGAAATTCTATGGATGATATCCTCCATGATGGGAATAGGCTCCTCCAAACATAAGCACCCATCATGCACCAGGAAAAGCATCTACCTCATGATGAAAATAGTGATAGGCATGCAATGAAAGTGTGGAATCCACAGCAGATGAAGTAATCCGGCCTTCTCCACACTGCACAACCATTTTTGTGGCTCTATTGTTGTGACTGTCCCCTACGTGCTCTGCTTCATGAGGCTCTTTGTCTCTAAGTGTGGGAACTTCTCGCTGTCCGTGAGGTCCCAATCTTCAAACTTCATTGTGGGCATGCGACCCAGGTGCGAGCA
Source organism: Pinus taeda (assembly GCA_000404065.3). Lineage (NCBI taxonomy): Eukaryota > Viridiplantae > Streptophyta > Pinopsida > Pinales > Pinaceae > Pinus > Pinus taeda. Next base: position 53,248 of record APFE031694182.1, read on the forward strand.
CTCAAACACAATTCCATCAAGGAGGAGCGGGGTTTGGAGTCCACTCTTAGTGGCATCCAGGTCCTTTGGTATCTTAGTTTTCCCTTTCCGTGGAGGAACGTACTTGAACAATTTCACTACAGAGCACACTGGCTAGATGTCCTCTTCCATGTCTTCTACTTCCTCTATCTCATCAACGAGAGCCTGTAGGTCCTCCTCCTCATCATCTGACTCAATGGTGACAACCTTGCCATTTTCTTCCATGGAGAGTTTACCGAACTGTAGATTCCTTGGGGACATGTGAACTGGTCCCGCTGCCTGCTTATATTTCTTGGGCCTTGGCATTTGAGGTGATTTTAGGATTTCTGACGCGACCATAGTCTCTATGGGAACATCATGTACCGTGGGGTTCTGCGCAGCATCGTCGGTGGTTTGTTCTACAGAGCCCAAACCTCTCATGGTAGTCGTCATCCTGTTTGAGTTGTCTGTGGTCATTCACAAACTTTGGGGCTCAAATCTTGCTTGATGCTCAAATGAACAAATTTTCAGTGCTCTAATCAACTACTCAAATCTCAAATGAACAAATTTTGTCTCGTGGTTAGCCCCTGGAGTTTTATAGCGCCTTTGGAATTCAAATTCGACCATTCCCCCCAATTCTAGGCCATCAATGCTTTCTTGCTGGCAGATTGCCCCAAATCTTGCCCTCAGTTTGTGTCTTAAATGCATGCCGCCTGCTCCCTTTTGCCTTAAATTAGACATCTTGTCATGAATAGTCACACCAATAGTCACTTTCCAGCCTACCTGTGCGGTAGCGTAGCCTCCCGTGTGCAGTCGCGACCGTTGTGACATGTTGATTCTGCGCACACCTCCCTCATCGTGCACCTCCCAAACAAACTCTTTTATAGTCTTGTCCTCTCTTTCAACTGCCTGGAGCACTGAGACTATGCTCCCTATGGCTAGTTAGGTGGTCATACCACCTGTCCACAACTTTAACTTGCCTTTCGGCATAGTTCACGGAAATTCCTCAATTTCCTTCATGACAGCCAACACCACACATTCTACTGTACGTAGTGCGCTCCCCTGGTTATTCCATTTGGTGAGGTGCAGTTGTAGCCATGGCAACAGAGTCATAAATTCTCAGCGACAATCTTCTAATGCAGTGGTATGATCATCTGTATCTTGCCTTGTCATGCTTGGTTTATCAACAAGACATGCTTGCGTGATCTCATTTTCCAACCTCTTGATCTAAGCATCCATCAAAATGCTTTTCTTCCTCAATCGTACCCAATACTTTTCGAGTTCACAAAGTCTAAGGTTCCCTCGCCAGATGGCTTCCTAAATCCTTATATGTTCGACCTCCCGTAGATGTGTGATTTCTTCCTCCTGGTCATCGCGCACTGTCACAACTGCAGGAGCCATTATGTGCAGATTCCTTTTTGTATTCTCTTCAAAAATTACCATCTCTACTCTGTTCCACACCTTTGAAATCGTATCCGTGTTCAGGGTTTTGCACATGGTCTGATAGGCCCATCGAACCATTGGCATGCGCAAGTCCCAATCAGTTCATCTTGCCTCTTGAACCTTGTTCAGTACTCTGCACACCCTATCAAATGCTTCGTTGTGGAGAATTGGTAGTGCACGTCACCTTTCCTGCTGCTATGGTTTGGTCCGATTCTCTATTCTGGGGGTGGTGTGTGCTTGTGCGGGTTGTACAACATATGTCTATACCCATCAGGAAAGGTGGGTGCGCAATTTTTTCTACCCCTACTGATTGGATTTCATTCGAAGCTAGTGTTTTCCAAAATGTAAGTGCATCATCCTTCTGCATTTGTGTCAGTCCTCAAAATTTCCTTGATGTGTACCCCACCATCGTACAGGTGTTGAGCACAGTGCCCACTTCAGCGCATCAAACCACTACTGTTCTGGTGCTGTGCTTTCAAATTTGCTCAGGAATTCATCAACAACTAACAATCCATCATATGTTGGCAAATCCCTTGCCTCTGTTGTCATGCAATGCAATGATCTAATCATAACGTTGCAATTCAGTGTTATTACTTCGTGCAGCCGATTCTGCCATCATTCTACTTCTTCATCTGAATCCAAAGTGTAGGTGCTTTCATGGTCCCAAGAAATTCTTCCATCTACAGTCAGATTCACCCAATCCCGTTCTCACGCAATTATCTTGTAAATACAATTGAGATCGTCATCACTATCATCATCACGTACTGGTTCAGTATATCACGCTCCTTCGGCTGGATCTTGCGGTACTACTATGTGTAGTGAATTTTTCTCAAAGATCATTTTGCGCTTCTTCAGATTTATGACTCTGTTCATATCAGTGGCCCAGTCTATTCCTAGTAGTGCAGGGTTAGGATTACTGTCATTGACAATCTCTATCACTTCAAAATCCACTTTCCTGCTCACTCCTTCAATATCTACAGTTATCTCTTGCAATCTTCCCATGGGAAAACCCTTTTCTTGGTTCGCCATTCGTAACTGAATAGGGGACCATTGTAGTGCAGGTTTGCCCATGTGTTCCCGTGTTTTCTTTGGTATTACATTCACATCCAAACCTAGATCTAGGATTACCTGATCCATTTCATACTCATTGATTTGTGCATTCAACTTCATTTCCCTTCCTGTGCGCAATGCATGCTTTCCAAGTTTCTGGACCACGCACGGTTCTCCTAATCCCGCACACCTAATAATAACTTCTTGTAGTCCTTTGACTGCCTTGTTGTCGTGCATCAGTTTCATGCATGTCTCCAGAAAGGTAGCGAGCATTGAAGGATTGATCCCTGGTTTTAGTTGATCCTTACTACATGAAGTGGAGGCCTCCGTGAAGCTATTCTTAGCTTCCATGAATGTCACCTTCATGCGTTCTAAATCAAATTCGGGTTCCTTTGTAGGAACCTTGTGAACCCATGCACTTTCTGCTGGCTACTTCCCTTTATCATCACCCATGGTCATACCACTCCTGAGCATCATCTTTACATTTAGGTCTTCTTCGCGTGGCTTGGACCTCATCATCTGCAAATTATGAGTCGAAGGGGTCTGGAGTACCCCCTTTTTACACATCCTCGCTATCAACGAAGGGAAGTTCTCTACCTCATGATCAAACTGAGTATAGTACAGACATGATGTTCTTGTCGGGTTTGTGCAATCGCAGGCATAGTGCCCTAGCGCTCCGCAATTGTAACAAATTAATTGTCCGCGACCCCTTCCTGGTCCCATTCTGCCTCGACCTAGACCGCACCCCTGCAATCCAGCGCACGCCATCCCTGAATTTGGGTTGAGGTCCTGTGCTTCGATTTGCACCCTGTAGGTAGGAGTTTGATCCATCATTAGTTCATAGCTTCGGCAGGTGCATTCATCATGGCATATCGACTTGCAGAAATTACAAAACAATTGTTGGGACGTCTACGTATACTTCTGCAATAGATGACAATTATCTGTAGTGGGTTTTCCTCCTATCTGACAGATCATGTACCATAGTGTAGATGCCGCAATCAGTCCTGCCTGTGCCTCTGGTCTTAATGGCATCGACCCTCCTCTTGCCAAGTAGTTCGCAAACACTAGACAGTGGTCCTTCTCGTGCCCTTGGCCTTTGCATTTTATGCACCATACTTCCTCGTGTGCCTCCAACTGAGGTGTCCTATCCTATTTCAAAATCTGGATTTCCATAAACAGATTTTAGAGTTGCACGTGGATTTGTTGGACTCCCAACCCAGGGTCTTATATAGGGGTCTCATGTAATCTCATTTCCATCTCCAATGCTTTAGCCTGGGTGGAAAGTTTTTGTTGTGACAACATCGTCCTTAAGTGTGGCATAAGTGATGCCACAAACCATGTGCGATGTTGTCCATTTGTCAACATCATATTGGCTTCGCAAATCATACTCTTCAGCCTTTGGTCTCAATCCCAAGGGGTCTCACCCTGGATCATCGCGATCTCCTTAAACCCGATGATTGATTGTGTTTTTGATTTTGGCCTGCTAAATTCCATGTTCACCGTGGCCTGGATTTTTGCAATTCCTATGTTTGGGTGGTCATTAGAATGCTTGATATACCATGTTAATGCACGATCCTATAGCATGCTCACCAGCGTTGCCTTTGTAGGTTTTAACCCCGTACAGAAATTACCTGCATATGAATTCTATAACACAGAAAATAAACAATGCGAGAGCATAACACATAAAACACATATGCACAGAGATTTTTCCCTGGATCCCAAAACCGGGACTACCAGCTTGATTTTTCATTATGTTCCTTTCAATGTTATAATACATATTTATACATGCCGAAACATCCAACACCATGGACTGAAAACCACCGCGTCAAAAACCATGTGCAAAAAACATGCAAAAAAACTATAGGTAGGTCCGCCCAACCTAATATAGGGTCCAAAACCAAATTTTTCCAGGGCGCTACCCCAGACCCCATAGAGTGGGCTTACATGCACCCTTCAAGCCCCCTGTGACTCCCCCCACTACACAATGGTTGCAACAAAGGGGGGGCTCTACCCCCCTTCTAACCTCCCGGTTAACTACATGGGTTAGTCGTGGAAAGAATATAACACAACCCAACATTCTCCCACTTGTTGTTTTCTTTCCATAAGGAGCTACAAGAGAGATTAGTCATTTATCAAGCCCTGCAATGCCCATTGTGTCTCTACACCGAGAGAACTTCTCAGAGCTTAGATATTTTGTCAATGCATTTGCAGTATTATTCAAAGTGTCCACCTTTACCAGCAACACCTTTTTTTCTTCTATCATATCCCTCACAAAGTGATATTGAACATCAATGTGCTTTGTATTTGAATGATATGCAAGGTTCTTTGCTAAAAAAGTTGCACTTTGGCTGTCGCAATCTATCCTTATAGCTCCTTGTACTAACCCCATACTTGAACACAATCTCTGCAACCAAACTGCCTCCTTGCGTGCATGAGTGGATTCCATGTATTCTGCCTCTGTAGTTGATAGTGCCACTACAGATTGTTTCTTATTCATCCATCTGACTACACCTCCAAATAGGTCAAACACATACCCTCTTGTAGATCTTCTCAGATCCAGATCTCCAGCCCAATCTGCATCAACAAAGCCATGAATATCCAACACTCTATCCAATCCTGGTCTTCCTTGGTAGCACAAACCATAATCACTAGTGCCATGTAAATTCCTGAAAACTTGCTTCACTGTTGTCCACTGCTCCTTCCCTGGTTTTGACATAAACCTGCTCAATACTCCCACTGCATGTGTAATGGCTGGTCTAGTATAGACCATCGCATACATCAGTCTACCGATTGCACTTGCATATGGAACATGATACATGTCCTCTTCCTTTTCTTATGTTTTGAGATACTGTTCAACAAATAATTTTACACCTACATGAATAAGAACCTTCACCGGTTTACTATCCTACATATTAGACCTCTACAATATTGTCTTGACATACTTCCTCTGGTTTAACCAAAGCATCCTCTTTGTCCGATCTCTTTTAATTTCCATGCCCAAAATATAGTTTGCAGCACCAAGATCTTTCATGTCGAATTTGAAGGAAAAATGGGTCTTCAAATCCTAGATAATTTCTTTGTCATTTCCAACCAGCAACATATCATCCACATACAAGACCAGATAAATAGCATGGTCACCAATTAATTTAAAATACAAACAATGATCTACTTTGCTTTTGGTAAAGCCAAGTCCCCATATAAATGTATCAAATTTCTGATACCACATCCTTGGTGACTATTTTAACCCATACAGAGACTTCTTTAACTTGTGTACTAGTTCTTTCTTACCCTTCACTGTAAAGCCTTCAGGTTGCCTCAGGTAGATCTCCTCTTCCAGATACCCATGAATAAATGTTGTCTTCACATCCATCTGCTCTACCTCAAAATCAAAAGCAGCAACAACAGATAAAAGTAATATAATAGAAGTTGCCTTTGCAATAGGAGAAAAACTATCACCAAAATCAATTCCCAACACCTAGGAATAACCTTTTGCTATGAACCAAGCTTTGTATTTGTCCACATTTCCTTCTACATTTGTCTTCTTCTTGAACACAGATTTGTTGCCAATGGGTTTCCTTTCAGCCGGCAACTCCATGAGATCCCAAGCCTCATTTTTGTGCAAAGATGCCATTTCATCAACCATGGCCTCTTTCCAGAGTTTTCCATCCTCTGAATCTACTGCTTCCTTTACATTTCTCGGATCATCATCAGTAATAGATAAAGAAAAATTTGAACAGAAAGTAGATGGACTATACCTTTCTGGCTGCCTCCTTTCTTGAATTGGTCTTCTCACGCCCGAAGTTTGTGGCTCTTCATCTTATGATTCCTCCTCTGCTATAGATTCTGATTCTTCCTCCCTTAGCTCAAACTCTATCTTCTCAGGTTCCTTTGGTTGGACTTCATATTTAATAACATCTTTCACCTCTGTGAACACCACATCTCGGTTGTACACAACCTTCCTTGTTACTGGGTTCCAAAGCTTATAACCCTTTAAACCATCCTTATACTCAATAAAGATGCACTTTTCAGATTTACTATCCAACTTGGTTCGTTTCTCCTTTGGAACATGTACATATGCATCACAGCCAAATACCCTCAGATGTGAAAGAGAGAGTTTCTTACCAGTTCATATCTCTTGTGGAGTCTTATCCTCCAACGCTGATGAAGGTGATCTATTGACTAGGTAACACACTTTCTCTACTGCCTCTGCCCAGAATTGTTGTCCTAACCCAACACCACTAAGCATGCTTCTTGCCCTTTCCATCAATGCCTTGTTCATTCTTTCTGAAACTCCATTTTGTTGAGGTGCATATGGAGTAGTCTTCTGCCATGCTATACCACACTTCTTACAGAATTCTTCAAAGTCCTTACTGAAAAACTCTCCACCGTTATCTGTACTCGGCACTTTTATCTTCTTCCCTGTTTTGTTTTCCACTAGAGTCTTAAATTCTTTAAACCTATCAAAGACCTCAGATTTCTTCTTAAGGAAATATATCTATGTATTCCTTGAGAAGTCATCTATAAATGATACATAGTACACAGACTTACCCAGTGATGGAACCTTCATAGGTCCAAACACATCATTGTGCACAAGCTCTAATATCTGTTTCACCCTCTTACCACCAGAGGGGAAATTCACTCGATTCTGCTTCCCATATACATAATTTTCCCATAAATCAAAATCCAGAGAGCTATTACTCATGCCTTCTACCATACATTTACCATGAAGTACTCGAAGGCCCTTCTCTCCAATAGGTCCAAGCCTTTGAAGCCACAACATGGTCTTCTCTCCAGAGACTAGTAGATATTCTGTTCCACTTTCAGGAACCAGAGAACAGTTCCACCCATCAACAATAGTGCTACCTTGCAGCTTGTACATAGTTCCAATTCAAACTCAACGGATCAATGCCAGAGCCCCCTGAACCATCTTGTAGGTATCCTTCTCGAACACTATTTTTACACCTGCATCATCAAACTTGCTTATAGAAATCAGATTTTTGGCTATTGTAGGAATATGCAGAACACTCAGAAGTGTTCTAACCCTTCCACCTTGCAACTTCAACTTTACTTTTCCGCGACCAATGATTCTAGCCTTCCTGTCATCCCCCAAAAAGACATCACCACCATCATATTTCTCATACTCGTAGAACCACTCTCTATGGGGAGTGAAGTGAAAGGATGCACCTGAGTCAAACAACCATTCCTCATGATCCACATGTGTACTTGAAGAAGCCAAGTACACATCCCCACCTTCATTTGAGGTCGTTTTTGCCTCTAAAGAAGGAGCATCATCAGATCCCTTTCCTTTATCAGGAGCTTTAGATTTACAGTCCCTTTTGTAGTTCCCTTCCTTTCCGCATTTCTAGCACACCACCTTTACAAGTTTTCTTGGAGATTTAGATCTCCCACTCGATGATTTATTTTTGTTTCTGTTCTAGGACCATCCTCATACAAACAAGGCATCACCATTCTATCTCTCCATATTTTTCCATCTCATCTCCTCCATTAGCAAGGATGAGACTATTTCATCAAACTACAAGGCAGTTGCATTGCTACCTATTGCAATAACCAGACTATCCCACGAATCTGGTAGAGAACACAACAAACTAATGCACTTATCTTCATCTGAAATTTTGATATCAACAGATGATAACTAACTTACCATAATATTAAACGCACTCTGATGCTCTGTCACCGAATCTCCATCTTTCATCCTCAGGTTATACAACTTTTTTCATAGGAACAGTGTTACACTGAAATTTGTCACCATGACTATCTGCAGTTAATATGGCTCCATCAATAGTCATATTATCCTCCTTGTCAAGCCTTGTACCTCTGCTCTCCATGTCAAACTTCAAAAAAGAGAGAAAGTCATTAAAAATCATGTTTATCTCTAGGTACGCAGGTTCTCTCTACCTTGCCTGCATGTACGCATCCCAAACTCATTGTACCTATGTACTTGTATGCTCTGTAAGCCAAGGGATGGGTGCATACTCCTGTAAAGGTCAAAAGGCGCGAGTTTCATCTTAAAAAAGTTACTTGTGTTCACTTCTAGAGCCTTCTAGAAGAGTGTTTGACATATATTGAGCGCCTCCAGATGGTTCATGCATCCCTATGATAGAGGAACTTATCCCATCAAGAGAGGAGCTACCCCATCCAAAAGAGGGAGTATCCCATTGATGTTGGAACAGAATAACTTCCTCCAGAACACTATAAATACAGGCATGGGCCAAAGGAGGGGAGGTTGAAAGCTGAACATTCCAAAGGGTAGATGCTGCTAAAATTAGGACTTCCATTGTAAGCTTGTGAGGAGAGATTACCATCATTTCTAGTTTCATTTGGAAGTGGGTGAGCTTGTCAAAGTAGAGGAAATCTCTTGCTGGACCCTGGGAGGAGCTTGCACAACACCAAGGCTCAGGTTGTAATGGTTCCTTTTTTGTTTCCTTAATACAAATAAGTCCATTCTTCTCAATGATTTGTTGTTAATGAATTATTTCATGTACTCCTTGGTCTATATGATGAATATGCTTTGTTTTATGGAATATTCAGGTGTTATGTAATCGTTTGACTGTTAGTGTATGCAGGTTTCAAAGTGAAGGAGGAGCTCATCTGGATCAGCGAGGCTGGACTGCTACAACAAGCGTAGGATTTGAGGTAGGATCGAAAAACACTTGTTTTCTCATAGAATAATGTATGTTTAGAGAAGGATCGCTCTTGTTTGTCTTGTTTGTCACTAGAGAGTCTTAGACTCCTAGGGAGGTTAGTTTTGTCCGCAAAAATAACTCTTTCCACATGACAAATTGGCGACTCCACTGGGGACTCCATTGATGTGTTGGACTTTTCCTTTGATTGATACTTTGATCTGAGACAAGCCTTTTCTTTTCTGTTTTTTGATTGCTTGACTGTGTATTTGGGTGGCTTAGCTTAGGGTCGAGTCAGATTTAGTTTTTTCTTAATTTTTAAGAAGTATGCAGCCTCTGAGTTAGACACAGCGCGTACCTATACGCACTGTATCTTTGCACACAGAGCGTGCACGCACCTGGTCAAACAGGCTGCCTACGTACCCTGTTAAAATTGAGAAAATTTCCATTTTTTCAGTTTTTCCCCTTAGTTTTTCTTTTTATTGGTTTTTACTGCCCAAATTCATTGGTTGACTGTCAAAAATCTTCACCTGAACTCGTTTCATTAGTGTTGAAAGTTTTAGTGAAATTCATTGAAGTTTGGCCTTAGGGTTTGATTTTTGAATTGGTTCTGTAGTGACTTTGGCGTTAGAAGTTCTCAAACCTTAGATCTCTCTGGTTTTGTCAGTCTTCTTAGGAGTCGGACCAGTCATAGAATCTACCTGTGTGAGCAACCTACCTTTGTGTTGTCTCTTTTGCGAAATTTCAAAGTAGCTTATTGATTGAAGTTTTGAATTTCATTCTTAAGAAAAGAACAAAAAGAGTTTGATTTTTTGCTTTGATTAGTTTGTGATTCTGCATAAACTGATCCTTGGTGTGATTATTACCGAGTAAAACATCCCGGAATTATCTTAGTAAGCTTTTGCCTCTTAGGCTTTACTCATAGATAAATTTCCTTTAAAAGTTGCTTTTGTGTGAGTTTTTTCATAGATTTCTAGAGATCTTGAAATTGCTTTTGATTAGATTAGTTTTAATTGCTTTATTAAATAGGAAAAATGTAAAAAGATCTCCTTTGCGAAGTTTGTTTTAAGTAGCATTTGAAGTTGTTGGAAAAGAAAGATATTTTTCATGCACGTAATGAGTGGTCATGTTTTGTGTGCTTTGAAAAGATAAAGAGATTGTTTCTTTGATTGTCTTTTAAGAAAGTTGCTTTTATCAAAAAATTGCATTCTCTCAACTCTCTTAATTAGAACATTCATTAAAAAGAAAAAGTAGTGTAAATCATCCTAGGTGCATCTTTTTAGTGGATTTGTGTCGAGTCTACACACCATCAGTTTCATCTTCGCTACCTCTTGTCTTAAAGAACAGCCATTAAAACGCTTAAATTAAAATCAACTTAGAAATTTTTATTTTTCTAGGGCTCTGAAACACCAATATAGATCAGGCTAGTGTCTTGGAGTAGGTGAGTAATTAACTCTCCAAGACTATAAAACCAAACAAGTAGCTTATCTTGTGTTAGGATAAATCCAGCTGTTGCATTTATACTCTGGGAAAGCTCCTCTTAAAGGAGAAACACGAGCTCGTGTCCGAACCAGTGAGGGGATTAATCCTCCCTCGTCGGGAACGACGCCAGACACGCACATATTACAAACAGTAAACCTCAGATTATTATTGAGGAGCCAGGGGATCACTTATCGGTAAACCTTGGATTATCCATTGTCAAGGAGCCGGTAAGGGGATTGAGCTTGTTACTCTGCCCTTGCGTGCTGTCGGAGTGTAGACTGTTCCCCCAGGTGTATTTGTTGCTGTTGGTGACCTTAGTGACCATTATATTAGGATTCTACCCAAGGTGACGGTGGCGGGAAGATCCCACTGTACCTGGAGCAGACGTCGGCTAGACTCACTTGGATTTTCTGGGGGGTTCACTTCACTCGAGACGGTTAAAGTGGAGGGACTTGGTCCAGTCTATTCATTAAGCAGGTTGCCGGGGTAACTGTTCCACCCGCTCTTTCTGTACTGAATCCTACGAGGTTGGATTTCATCACCAACTAGTGTTTTTGGTCCGGAAGCTACTGTTTGTGTTTGGTTTGACGCCCTAGTTTCTTTAGGCATGTGTTTCAAAATTGATTGGTTCTTTAGCGACTATAGGTGGTTTTCTTGAGATTTTCTTTTGTTTTCATGTGTAGTAGTTAAAAAATTTTAGCTGTGGATGAATCACCGAGACGCTCCCGTCGACTTCGGGGCGAGTCTCCTGAAGTTGTTAGTCTGGCCGATTTGTTGAGGCGAGCCCGTAGAGCACGGGGTGAACCTCCTCAAGACGTTCCAGCTCATTACGAAGGATTGAAACTCCTTGTAACTCCTCCTAGAGACAGTAGAGAAGGTCCATCTGAAGAAGGAGAGTCTTCATTGGTAGTCCATCCAGATTACCAAAATCTAGCGACAGGTTACAATCCTGAAGCTATTGGAGTTTCCGAACTTACTGGTAGTGTTACATCTACCAGTGATATAGGTAAAGAACCTCAAATTTCTGAACCTGTTACTCCGACTTCTAGTGTTCCTGGTTCACCGAGAGTAGAAAGAGTCATCACCGAAAATCTCCCTTCTGGTTTACTTTCTATGGAAGAACTTTCACCAGAAGAAGATCTAGGCGTCTCTTCCGTTGAAGAAGATATAATCACTCTCGATCTAAGAGAGCGTGAATCTATTTTCTACAGTCCTCCGAGAGCTACTACTTGGTATCTTTCGTTAACTAATTATTTGGACAACTCAGTCAGTTTTTCTCCACCTCGTCTTCCTTTTCCACCCGGAGATTTTACTCCTCCTGTCTATATGTCGAGTCCGTCATCTCCGAAAGCCTATTTATACGGCGGTCCGTCTGTTCCTACTGGGTATCAGTCCATTTCTAGTACTTTTTCAGGAGCATCTCCTCGCACTTTCGATCAGAAGTTATTAGCTGGAAGTAGTGGTAATAGTCAGTTGAGTGCAGAAGAAATTCTGATGATGTCGGGTCAACCTCAAGGCAGTCAGTTACCGCCTGGGGGGCAGCCTCAAGGTACTTCATATCCACCTGGGGGGCAACCTCAGGGTACTCCATATCAACCTAGGGGACAACCTCAGGGTACTCAATTTGCACCTGGGGGGCAACCTCAAGGACCATATGTCCCTACGGGACAATATATTCCTCAAGGTCAACCCAGGCCCAATATATGCCCCAGGGTCAACCCCAGTATTCTTACGTACCCCAAGGTCAACCTTCATATCAATATGCACCCCAAAATCAATATTCTTACGTACCTCAAGGTCAGCAACCCCAGTATCAGTATGTGCCGCAGGGTTATCAACCCCAAGGCCAGTATCAACCACAAGGTTATCAACCGCCTTCAGGTCAACCGTATTATCAATCTTACCCTCAACCTGGTTATGGACCTCCATATCCTCAAGGTCAATACCCTGGAACGAATTTGGTGTGGGATCCTTCACAAAATCCACAGATGTTGCAACCGAACGTGCAGTCGACTTCCCAACCTGGACAGGCCGCTGGTCCATCCCAGCAACCCGTCCAGTCTACGGCTTCATCCTCTGCATCTTCTGTAGTCTCTCAGACTGGGCCTAGTACTCCTAGTACTCCGCCTCGAACGTCCGCTACGCCTACTACAACATCTTCTCCATCCACCCCAACTTCTTCTGGAGTATCAGCAGTTCCGGTTTCTACTGTTCCTGTCTCTGTTCCTCAGACCTCTGTACCTCAGTCCGGACCCACAATCCAGACATCGGTCCAGATGCCTGTTGGGAGTACAGTTGTTACCTCTCAACCCCAATTTATTCAACCTCCGTACCAGGGACAGTACCAACCTCAATATGGTCCTACTGCTCAACAAACAACTTACCAGTATCAACCATATCCTGGGTACACTTATCAACAACCTCAACAACCCCAGTACGGTCCGGTTAATCCTAGTTTTCCGGGAGGATACAATATCCCTAATGCAATTCCAGTTCCAAGTTATCCTGGATATCCTCCTCCTAGGGCTGGTTTAGTGACCCCAAGTTTTAGAGATCCGAACCGACAATTGCCTTTTATCGCAACTTTGGATTTACCAGACTTGACGTGCCTAACAAATGATCCAATCAGTTATCAACCGTATTGGCTGCCAATGCCTAATAAGTTGCCCAGTGACATACCCAAGTTCGAAGGTAAGTCTGGAGAGGACCCATCAAATCATGTGATGACGTACCACCTCTGGTGTGCATCAAATTCCATCTCGGATGATTCGATCCGTTTACGTCTTTTCCAGCGTACGCTCATTGGTCTCGCGGCCAAGTGGTACATTGAGTTACCATGGGCCTCTTTTTACAATTTCAGCCAGTTAGCCACGTCATTCTTAACTCATTTTCAGTTGCCGGTCAGATATGATAACAGCACGGATTTACTAACTTCACTAAAACAATCAACGTCCACCTATATTTCCGATCATATTCATGAGTGGAAATGTCGACGAAGGTTAGTGAAAGTTTTTATCCCGGACCAAATCTTAGCTGAATGGTTTGTTAAATCATTGTTACCGAAGATTACATGAAGATGGTAAGCTAAGGCTGGTGTAGTTACTGAGGTGAGCAAGTAATTGCTCAGGCGCCAGTACCTGACTTGGTTTACACCTCGTCAGGTACTTACATGAAAGATTCCCAGATCTTTCCAAGTACAAATCAAATCGCTGCTGCTTCCTTCGAGATCTCATGCCGCTTGATGGTTATGATTGGTATTGTGATACAAAAGAGTTAAGGAAGTAAATCCTCAAAGAATTTCTTCTCCCATAATGTCCACCCTTACCTGATCCCCGACAGGTGAGTCTTCTCCTGAAATTTCCGCCGAAATTCACGCCGTAGAGACATCTACGGTCAAATCTAAAAACGGTGGGAAGAAGAAGGGTAAGAAGAAGAATAAAGCAGACAAAGCTCCTAAGGATAAATCAGAAAAATCAGAAACCAACGACGAAAAGCGCAAACATAAGTATCCTTGTCTTATTTGTGAAGAAGATCATTATACAAGAGATTGCCCTCATCGGGCTGAGGTTGTGAAAATAGTCAAAGGTTCCGAGACTCCTGCTATTTTGAAAGATCCATTTCCAAAACAGGAGTCTAAAATGATAGGTTCTTCCTCAAGTACTAGTGAGGCACCCATTTTGATGTTGTCTCATTTGCGGATTGCGACTCGATCGCAAGACTATGTTAGTAAGAATCATGTTGATGGTAAGGAAGCAGAATCTTCTCACTCTAACCCATCAACTTCAGCTTCTGGCTCCGATCCACTACAGATCGAGAAGCCTAACCCTGACTTAGTAATTAAACCGCCCGCCAAGGGTATACTTCGAAAGTCTGCTTTCAATCCACATGCGAGAGTGGCTCAGAATTATAACATCATTGAGGATTTAGCTGTTTCTCCCTCAGCGATGTCGGCTTTGGAAGTGCTGCAGTCATGCCCTGCCCAAAGAAAGTTACTTTTTTCGGCTATCGGAGCTGTTGATCTTCAGGATCCGAACCTAATAGTCTTTGATCTAGAAAATAGTACACCACGTCTCCCTCATCAAATGGCTTTCCAGATCCCAGTGATAGTCAAAAACAGGCCTGTTCATGGGACTGTAATTGATGAAGGAGCCTCTACGTGTATTATGTCGATTCAATGTTGGAGATCACTTGGTTCTCCTTCATTGAACCAATCCCCCACCATCCTTAAGGCCTTTGATGGCCGTGGGTTCCGTCCATTCGGTATTTTCCAGGATTTACCTATAGAGGTAGAAGGAAAAGCCGTTAATCTAGATGTGGAGGTGGTTGATGCCCCTCTAGACTACAACCTTCTTTTGGGTCGAAGTTGGTCATATGCTATGACAGTGGTCGTGTCATCAGTCTTTAGAGTCATAAAATTTCCACATAATGGCAAGATTGTGACAATCGACCAACTGGCTTATTTTGCATCCGACCCTGCCTCTTCGGAGAGTATTCAGCATGTCGGTAAAACGACCATCCCTTATAGGGACGTGGGCGTAGGTTTAGTAAAAGATTCTGGTTTACTAGGAACTTTTCT
>APFE031694184.1:0-46949 GCA_000404065.3 Pinus taeda
CGGGAAGTTGATGTACCAACTTACCCCCAAACGGGGCCCACAGTTTGGCGTTTCATCTCCTAGGGTTAGGTTTTGGAATGTGAAGGGTTTTTCATTGTTTTCTCAACAATAAATAGGCCTTCGAGCCTCATTGTAACACAGTTCAGAGGCATGTAGCCATCACATCTCTTCTCAGAGATAAGCTACCATCGCCCTAGCTAGTTTATTCCATTTCTGATTGTAAGCATGTTTCAGTATTTTCCATTAATGAAATGAAGTATTATTTCCGCTGCATCTTTGTGTATATGGTTATCTCTGTAATTTGTTGCGTTCCTGTTTAAATTCGGATCAGACTCTGAGCTAACTATTAATTCGGTCAAGAGAATTAGCTGTGGCACAACCCCTAAATAAGTCTCTAAACATTGGAGGATGATCCAGGTCTTTCAAAGGATTCAAACTCATCTCCATTGCCTTCGCACAACGAGTTTCAATCATGTGCGAAGATCGGCCAATAAATTGGCGAATATTCTGGCTAATCAAGGAGTTCTCTGTAATGAGGGTAAGATCAAAATGGAATGGCAAGATATGAATTAGGGTATATTAAAGGCATTTTGTCACGCCCAAGCTGAGGAAGATTGGATGGTGGTTCAACTCAGAGACATGGAGGTTGATTCCAGATGACTAAACTTATTTTGTTGTTTCAGCCTTTTTCTCAATCTGTTCCTAGTGGAAGGCAGCTCACCGTCGACCTCTCCATCCTAGACAGTTTCGAAAATAGATTCTCCAAAGGAATAATGTGAGGAAGAACCGAGTTAGCGGAGTGTTGGTGGGAGGATTGGCAAGGTCAAATTAGTGCGAAGGGCCAGATTCTTGGTTTTTTTGGTAGGCGTAATACCCTGAGTCATCACGAGATGGACACTATACTACTGTCAAAGTGGTTAATGGTTTATCGCAAGAGATTTAAGAGGGAAGTGGTTTTAGAGCTTTGGGAGCGATTCCATTCAGCTAGTGACATGTGGCCAAGGGGTAGATGCAAATACCACCCTCATCGCGCGTTATTGTCTGGTCCATTTGACCTGTGCGAGATGTGCCTGGTCCGTTAGATTAATCAAGGTGGATCAGCGATTGAGAACGATCGTGCTTGTTGGTGGGTCAGGGGGTTTAGAGCCGTGCAAAATGGTTTTGCAATTTCCTCCAATTCCATGGGATATGGTATGCATATCGGTCAATTAAGGTTAAAAAGGCTTGTTGGGATAAGTTATTGTTCCCAGGTGAGAATAGTCTTTTCCAGTGGCCACTTTACTCCTTTTTCCCCTCTTCGGGAGACCAAACCCCTCACCGAGCAGTTTTTGTTTGATTGCTCCCCTCTCAAGCAGGAAGCGGTTTTCACGATTTGGGAGCGATCCATACAGCATCAGACATGTGGCGGGAGGCTGGGACGGTAAACCGTCCTCATTGCACACTAAAGTTCGGTACCCTCAAGTAGCGCGATATCTCTATCATCCGTTGGATTTCGAGATTTGGATCAACAATCAAGAATGATTGTGTAGTTTTGTGGGGATGGGGGGTTAAGTACTATGCGCCTTCTCGAAGCGATATTCTCCTCAGCTGTCGAATGGAGAAAGTAGATTGGATGGTCGCCATTAAAGAGGTAGTTTTGGCGAGCGATGATGCGGGTATTTGCATGGATTTTAAAAGTCCGGTCATTCTTTCAGATAAAATTTGGTTTGTGTTCCGAAGGTTTGGAAGATTATTTGTAATGGGTGGGGGGATCATACCCTAGACAGTTGGCACTCTTATTCTGAGTCCACAGTGCTTGGTGGACAATTGTAAACTATGTACATTATTTTTGGATTAACGTTATAGAAGTAACGTCTCTTGCTTCAACAAAAAAAGATTATTTTAACCAAGAATGTTATAGGGTTAGGAAAATTTTTAACTGTATTTAATTAGAAATTTAAGTTTATTTTTCGAATATTTCACAATTAGATCAACATGGGCACAGTCAAATAATTATCTACTCTTATGTTGGACATAATTACAAAAAATCAGCAATCAACATAATGATACCTTACACTCTCACTTATTTCTTCTCATCCTTGAAAAGGAAAAGAAAAAGTCAAATATCTTAATTAAAAATAAAATAATTTATTTTGAATAGTGCATAAATGATAATGGAGAATTAGTTGACCATGATCCTTAAATAATTAGTCATAAATAACTAAATAAAATGAACTTTAGTAGGTTAAGTGTCAATTAATTGATGATGAGAAAAGGTCATGCAAAAGTCATGAAACACCCGTTTATTGTCCAGTCAATTGTAATTGAAATTTATAATAATAATTTAATGAAAACTAAAGTATATAATGTTAGGGGGAAAAAGTTATATATTTTTATTTTAATTTTTAAAATTTAAGAAAACTTATCAAGAAAATTTGATTTTAATATTAAATAGTGAGAAATAAAATTTATTAAGAAACATTGTTTTATTAATTTGTTATTTTTTATTTTATTTGTAATTTAATTAATAAAGAAATAGCTTTCGGGATGTTTTTTTAATTAATTTAGATAAAATTTGATAAATAATTTTAAGATCCCAAATTTAATATATATATTTTTTTTTCGAGTAATAAATTTATTTATATATTTAAAAATGTATTAGAAGATATTAAATTTATTTATAGATTCAAAATACATTTAAACAACAAAAAAATCAATTTTTTATTAATTAAACTGATTTTTATTTTATATTAAAATATTAACAAATCTAACTTTCATTTTAATTATATAATTTATCTTAAAATAATAACTAATAATAAATCTCACTGGTACTGCCTTCCCAAAAAATTCTTTCTCAAAGAATTTCATTTTTCAAACATGTCTGACAATTACCACCTCCGGTGTCTTTATTTCTGTCCAGGACCGTTTCCACTAGGAAGGGATTATACAGTCAACCAGCCGCTCCTTACTCCTCGCCGGCTCAAATATTTTGAGGATTTTTTTGTCGGGCTAAATGATTCAGCGACACTACGTACCTAAATAATAGGTTTTACAAATATTATTTTAGTATGTACAAATGTTATGTTAATTTTCTCAGTCATTAATGGTTTAAACTCAAGTACGTTGTCATACAAATTAGATTATATCACTATCAACTATCTTGTTTCCAAAAATTCTAGGTGTAATTTTATATGTTGTAACTAAAATTAAGTTAAATAAGTGTAATATGTAAAGTTGTTGTTTAATATTTGTTTTTTAAATAAAAAGTAATTGATAACTATTTTTGATTAATTCGAAAACTTCTAAAATCATGTATATAAAATATGCTACCTAGTAATCATAAACTTCAATTTATTAAGATAACTTTACCATATAATATATATTTATGTTTTTTAAAATTAAATTATGTTATTATGTAAAATATATTAAAAATTAAAAATATAATTTTGAAAGCAACATTAATATTTCCATATAAAATAATTTAAAAATAATAATTAGAAAATCTAAATAAATAAATAATAAAAAAACTAAATTTTCAATATAAATTATTAATAAATAGTAGTAAAAAATCATTGTTATTTTTTTTAATTAAATATATTTTCCAATTATTAATTAAAAATTTAAAAATATTAATAAATAAATAAATAATAATGATATGACTATATTTGTGTTTTGTATATTTTTATTAGTAAAATTATATAGTAAAAATAAATATTAAAATAGGTTTATAGGTGTACTCTTTATTAAATGTTATGACACTTGGTTTGGTAGTTCATATAATGACAAATCATTTTCATAAATATTTAGATTTGATAGGTGTACTCTTACTTAAATTAAATGTTATGACACTTGGTTGCATACAAAGTTTATTTGATTTTTTTTTTAAATAATATTTTTTCTGACAATTCAATTTTAAATGTTAAGAAATTAGTTCTTTCATATAGGAGTGGTTAGGCAGGGCAAGGAACAAAAAAATTCGAAAAATCTTGTAGAGATAGTGTTTGAATCATGTTTTTGATGGTGAAAATGGATTCAACACCATCAAAAAATCTAGGACACCCAAAATTATGAATTTTAAGAGCTTTTACTTGAATTTACAAAAATCCTTCCTTAATTTTTTCAAAATATAATCCATAACTTTCAACCACTACTTTCCTATAAATAAACAAATGAAAAAATAAAAAAACAAATTTCAAAAATTTCCAAATTTATTTTAATTTTTAAAATATTTATTTCTTTCACAAGATTAACCAACTTTAAAAGAAAATTATCTAGAAATTTCATAACCAAGTGAAAATCAATTTTTTATTATTATTAAAAACAAAAACAATAAAAAACAATGAAAATATTTTTGTGTGTATATATTTCGAACTCTACCAGCGCTAAACTTTTCGTAGACGATAATGTTTCCTGATGGCCTTATTCAAAGAACTTGACATTTGAATCAATAACTAAAATTGTCCACTTTCAGATAATAATTCGTCCTGGACTTTAGAGAGTAATCATTGAATATGAAATAATGTGATCGTTTTCAATAAAATAATCATTCCAAATTCGTACGCGGTAATGCGTTTAGTTATATCATTTTTCAAAACTGTTGACGAATGGCTTTCCTGCCCGCTTCCATCGAAACAGACCGGGATTTGACAGTCACGCAACCATCCCTGGCTGGTCGTGACTCTTGATTGATGTTTCAAAGATATTCACGATTTTTTGTGGGGCTAAATAATTCAGTAACGATGTTACAGTTTGTCTTATTAAATTGTATGGACATTCCGTCAATGAAATTTATTAAATTATTCATATCATATACACACCATCACACAACTAATTTGAAATAATTCGTTTGTATCAGTTTAATTATTTTCGGCAATTTTACTGTGAATATTCCACTGCAATCACGTCGAGTCGGCGCTTTATAATTCAAATTCAACTTCCAGAGCACGAAGCCGAAAATAACGAGCTTGTAAATGGGTCGAGGTTGTATATGTCATTGTAGGCCAGTTATTTTAGAGCGAACATATATAGTTCGGTACATTTATGGTGCATGAGTATATATAATTTTTACATTTATGGCCATGAGTAGGTTGGTTATTTGTTCCCAAAGCCAAGTGTGAAATTAAAAACTTGTTTAAAAATTAATGCAAAAAACAAGTAGTTATGGTCATTATGATTTTGTATGAAATAAATATAGAATATAATATTTATTTCTTCTCCAAGTTGTTTTTAGTGTGAATTTTTGAAAGTTTTTCTAGTGGGTTTTTCCTGTTTAATTTCTATAAAATCTGGCAGGAATTTATTGAAATCACAAGTTTGATGGGTAACCAATGCACAATCCAAGTCTCTTGTCAAAGCGCTGAATCCATATATAATAAAAAAACGAGTTTAAATAACACAAATCAAGATTTCATCGTATTTTTTTCCACAAGAAAGTTCAAAAAATCACACTAAAAACAACTCCTTCCTTCTCAAACTGAAAAAGAAAATTATCAAAGATATAGATTGCTCCTTTCTAGAAAAAAAATTAAAGAGACAAAAACTGAGATTGTGAATCAAATTAATGCCAAAACCAAGTCATCATGGTCAACCCAACCATGAGGACAATTATGTCTGCAACAAATATAGAACATAATATTTATTTCTTCCCAAGCTCGGAAAGAAAATATCAAAGTGAATATCTTAATTAGAGATAAATGATAAAATGAAGTGTTGTACCTCTAAGATAGTAGTAGGTCAGCTACCAATGCCAGAGCATCTAAAATAATTGTTTTGGGGTTTCTAAAATAATTGTTTTGGGGTTTTTGGTTTTAGTTTTGGAAGACTAATGAATGAAGACAAATGTAGAATGTAAATACTTAATCCTTTGGATAATATTAATATCTCAGCAAAGGGCTGCTATAAATTTTTACATAGTGATATAGATCAAATAGTGGTGAGAAGAAGACGAAAAATAATAGGATTATCACAGTTTCCAGATTGTAAAATAGAATAATCATAAGTATGAAAACCTTCTAAACTATGTTCTAAAGATTCAAGGCAATATACTTAAGCTTACAAAAGATACTGATGATTTATTGATTAGAGGGGATTAGCTAAACACACAGTTCATTAATCCATTCTCTTAATAAATGATCACTTCAAGAGTTTATAGGAATAAATTGAGACACAAATATTCCTATTTAGATATCTTTATAAGTCATAGGCATATGAAGAAAAGCATAATGATTGATAACTAGAAAAACTTACAAGATAACACAAACTGTGTAAAACCAAATTTAGAATCCTCTATTTTGTATTAAGGTTCCATAAACACTGAGTACATTAAGTGTCTAGAAAAGCTTCCTTCAAATGTGCAACCAGGTTCAAAGCAGAAGGAATAGTCATGACTTAACAAGCAATGAACAATGAACCTTCAACCCTTGACAACTCGAAAAAGAGAGTTATTTATAAAATAATGAAACTAAAAAAATATCCTAAAACTGATTAAGGTTTATTCTAAGAAAGGAAAGATCTTCATGTAAGAAGATAGGGGCAGCTATTGAAGTGCTTCTTATTGTCCCTTTTATTCAAGTTGTTCTGGCTTTGTTGTTTGATATTTTGCATTTTAAGCTGCTTGATTGTTTGTATCCTTTACGCTGGTTGATTCCTTGATTTGATCTTTCATCTGATACTCTTTAAACTCAATAAATATTATTTGACCCTACTGAGTAGCCTTTACTGTGTTCTTTTTACCTTTACTGTGCATTTCAAGATTTTACTGTGTTTTTCAACAGTAAATTGTTTTAGATTTTATGTTGCAGGGTAAAGTGATTTGATATGATCTTCGTATTTGTCTTCTAATTATATGCAAAAAAAAAAATTATAAGCCTGGAACAAGAATTTTTACCTGCAAAACACAGAAATTGTTAAGAAAAACATAGGTGACAGAAAAGGTCGTCAATGGATTTATTGAGCTCGAGAGGATATTGAAAGGAGTCTAGAGCGTATAGGAAGGTAAAACAATGGTTTTATTGGTCACAGAGGTTTATGGAGGTTTAACTGTAAAACATGCGAAACAAAGCAAAATGGTGATTTTTACGTTTGAACAAAAACAGTTTACTTTTTGAATTATAGTACAAAGTGGATAGTGGCCATTTTGTCATTATGTGGGAGGTGGTTTTGGTTTTCTTTGCATCGCTTATGAGGTGTGGAATTTTTTAGGAGAGGTCACCCGATATAATCTAGAGCCTCACACGTAGCAAGGGGAGGTCGATGGAATACTGCTTTTCGGGCAGGTAATACTTGGACAGAGAGCCAACTTGAAATTGCTGAGGGTCGTTGGATTTGAATGCATTTGATCGGACGGTGGTGGAGCAAAAGAACAGTGCGGAGGTAAGAGGAAAGAGCAACGGAGGGGCCCAACAATTAATCATGGCGGTATGGGCTTTATTATGTTTTAAAAACTAATATTAGCGGGGTTTTATGGTTAAATAGAGGTTTAGGTTGGTTCTTCATTTAAATCATAAAAACATTTTAACAAAGAAATCATTTGCAAAACAAGGTATGGCTGACTTTAAATAGTATGAATTCGGGTGGATAAATGATGTCGAGTCCAGGTTCATCGCATATCGTAATCGCAATTTAGTGAAGGAAGTCTCATCGCAAAAGAATGCGATCGGGGCCAGACGTGATGTGGAAAATAAATCATGGATAATACTGCGATTGAGTCCAGGTTCCCATCGCATATCAGAGATTGCAATGGAGAAGGGTATATGTTTCAGCCGGGACTTGCGATGAAGGGCAGATGCAAAATGGGCAATGAATTATGAAATATATCTGCGTCGTGTTCGGGTCCATCGCGCATCACATATAGCAATGCGGAGGAGAGTGCATGCACGTTGAAAAGTTTGTGATTCGCCGATATGCGATGTGTTATGGAATACATAGTTTTATAATAAAACTTATGGTTTCGGGATATTTAGTAAAGGGAGTTAATAATATACGGGGAATGGAACTTTTAGGGGTTTAATACTATAAGTTAGTGTTAATATGAAACATGAGCGGAAAGGGGAAATACACTAAGTATAATGTTTTTCATGAGTTATTTGATTTTCACATATATACATCAATACTTAGGTTAAACATCTTTTTGTGGGTTTTTTTGGGAAAAGGGGTTTTAACATGGGGTTTTCACTTTTCGTAGGCAAAAAGGTTTTTAACCTTAGGAAAATGGTTTTTTTATGGAAAATGAATGAATATGAACTGTATGAAGGTGGGAAGGGGAAATTAGTAAATATAGGGATGAATGTGAATAAGGGAAGTTAATTAATTGATCTTGTAGACCTTCATTTGCTTTGTATAATTGCCTCATAGACATAGAAACATATGGTAAAACATGATAAATGTACATTTTGTCCAATGAGTCATCATACTTCTGCAACCTTTCTTCTGCTTACCCTTTGCTTATCTTGTCATTTTTTCTTCACTTAATGGGTGCATTTAAGCTAGCAAACCCTTTTTTTTAATTAAAAGAAATTAAAAAAATTAAAAAAAAAAATTATCTAATTCTAACCTTATAACATCCAAGGGCTCAGATTAAACTGATGAGCACCTTATTATTCTCTACCTAACTACTGATTTTCCAAGATTAAACAGTTTGACCAGATTTTTATTCTCTAATTATAACATCAAATTTAAAGCATGAAGCAATCAAAATTAAACTATTTGACTGTCATGGGCTGTGGCATTTATGACAAGCTGCACACAACGATTATTTTGCAGAAAAAAGTATTAGTGACATTTAAACTTGTTCACTTTCAGAGATTATTTGTTTTCTTTTCTTTCTAACCTAACATTTTCTTTTGATCTTGATTTTTTTAGGTTATCTAACCTAACATTTTCTTTGATATGGACATCATCATTAAGATATTTTCAAAAACATTTTATTCAATATTGTTATGTCCATATCCTAACTTCACATTTTTTCAATATATATATATATATGACTAATTTATTCTATCTTATCAAAACCAAAAAATGCTACAATATTGGCTCCATCTGAGGACTGCTTTCTCCTGTAGAATGCAGAGGACCTACAGATTCATGTGCCTTCTCCTCAGGCTATGGAGTCCTTACTGTAAGAAAGATCACATTGACATCTTGAAAAGTAAAAGAAAATCGGAGTATTTACAACGAAAACTATTTCAACGCCTTAGTACTGAATGTAATGTTTGAGAAACTTTCCATTTACAGGATAAGTGGAATATAGCCCCTCAAGATTCTACAGTACAAAAGTGTTGTTACCCTTCACTTGAGAAATTGTTAAAGGTCCAAACCATAGATTTTCAAATTTTCTATGCTTTCCTTTCTCTTCTCTCCTGGAATCCCATCTTAGAACTAGATCACCTTCGTTAAAGTTCTTTTCCCTGGCTCTTCTGTCAAACAGGGCCTTCATCTTATTATGATATTTCTTCAATTTGTGTTGAGCTTCATCTATGTTTTCATTAAGTTCAATAATCTGATTTATTCTCCTTGAAAAATCATCAGGTTCATCTGTTAAATCCTGCAGGAATTTTAAAACAGGGAAGGCCTAATTGGTAGGGAAGATTGTATCTTTTCCATAGACTAATTGAAATGGAGATTTTCTAGTTGATTTCTTTGGAGTATTTCTATTTTCCCATACTACATAAATCAAATGTGAATCCCAGCTCTTTTTATGATTAGCTAGAGTCTTTTTGATTACCTTTACCAGACTTTTGTTTGATGACTCTGCAAGGCCATTACCTTGAGGGTAGTATGGAGTTGAATGATGTAACATAATCTTATATTTCTGGCAAAAGTCAATTATTTTAACACAAGAAAAAGTTGTTTCATTATCAATGACAATTTGAGTTGGGCAACAAAATCTAGATAAGATATTCTCCTCAACAAACTTAATTATTACTAAATCAATAACATTTCTGATTGGAATTCCTTCCACACATTTAGTAAATTAGTCTGTTGTAGTGAGGATCCATCTACGTTGATTACTTGAAGTGGGGTGAATCTCTCTAACAAAATCTAATCCCCATTTAGAAAAAGGTGTTGAAACTATTGATGGAATGAGTGGAAGAGCCGCTAATTTTTGTTTACTAGCAAACATTTAACAAGGAACACAACCTCTGACCTTTGCCCCTACTTGTAAGAACAATGTGGGCCAATAAAATCCTCCCCTCAGAATCTTGTATGCTATTGCTCTCCAAGCATAATGTCCCCCACAAAATCCTGTATGAAACTGATCAATGATTCCTATACTTTCTGATTCTGTTAAACATAATAACAATATATTCAGTGGATCTTTCTAGTATAAATTTTCATTTATAATGCAGTACTTGACTGATTTTAACTTAAGGGTTTTACACTGGGTTTTAGAGAATGATGCTGGACACTCAAAATGGATCAAGAAATTTATAGTATCTTGATACCAGTTTGACAACAAGAATTTTTCATCAATGTGTATAGGACTGATCTGCTCTGAAGGTAGAGGTTCTTGTGGGTTCTTTTCTTTAGGATGAAGGGAAGGTTCTTGTGAATTCTCCCCCTCTGCAAGGACAAAAGGTTCTTATGTATTCTTCCCTTGTATTTCTAAAACAGAATTGATTCCAAGTACTTTGCAGTTGGATTCAGCTAGAAGCTTGGTTAGTCCTTGACCTTTTACTATCTTGGTAGTATTGATAGTTAGATCAAACTCCATAATTTGAGTGATCCATCTACCTCTTTTCCCATCAGTGTCTGGTTGGGTTAGGACAATTTTCACAACACTATTAGGGACATAAGTAGTAATAGGTGAATGTAAGACATACATTCTGAATGACTTCAGGGCTTGAATAAGGGCATAGGTTTTCTTCTCAATGATGTCATACTTAAGCTCAACATTTCTCATAGCCTTGTTGAAAAAGGCCATGGGTTGGTCATGGGAATCTTCATTTTTCTGTAATAGAATGGACGCAAGGGTTGTTTCAGAGGCAAAAGAGATACTAAATGGATTAGTATAATCAGGGCTGGCTAAGGTGGGAGTTTCAGAGATAGCCATTTTTTATTTGTTCAAATGCATGCCTAGAAGAGGCAGTCCATTTGAGTTCATGGTCCTTTCGGAGCATGTTAGTTATATCTTTTACAATCTCTGCATAATTTGGAATAAATCTCCTTAGAAAATTAATCTTGCCTAGAAAAGCTTGAATCTCCTTCTTGTTTCTAGGTAAGGTCAATGTTTCAATGAAATATGCTCATTTGGGGTCAATTGCTACTCCCTCTTTTGAAATTATATGGCCCAACAATTCTCCTTCTTTGACAACAAACGAGGACTTCTTAGGGTTCAATGATATTCCAAATTTTCTACAACTGTCAAAAACCTTCATCAAATGCTTTAGATGTTTCTAATCAGATTTAGAAAAAACAGTTGTCATCAAGATAAATAACCACAAATTATTTACCTCAACCATAAAAGCTATGTCCATAGCTCTCTGAAGCATTGCTCCAGCATTGGTTAAGCCAAATGGCATCCTAGCATACATGAATGTACCCCAGGGTGTAGTAAAGGATGTCTTCTCTCTGTCTGATTGTAACTTGAAAAACCATCAAGCATAGAAATTATTTGTACTCCTGAAACGATTTGAAGTAACTGATCCATTTTGGGCAAAGGATAATTATCTTTTAATGATGCCTTGTTCAAATTTCTAAAATCCACACAGTGTTATTTCTCCATTTTTCTTCCTAACAAGAACTAGATTTGCAGCCCAATTAGAATATCTAAGAGGGAAGATGATCTGAGCATCTAGCATTTTCTTAATCTCCCTTTCTACAGTTGGTAGAAGGGTTGGATTTATCCTTCTAAGTTTTTGTTGATAAGTTTTTTCTTCTGGCTTCAAAGGAATATTATGTTGTATTAATGAAGTATCATAGGTCTTTAGATCAACGTAAGTCCAAGAAAAAACATTCTTATAATTTTGCAATAACTTAAGATATTGAGCTTTCATCTCAGGGTCTAGAGATGCACATATTTTGATGTTTTTGATATCTTCATCAGTTCCAATGTTAGTCTCTTCTATGTCATCTTCTGAAGAAATGGATTGAGGGTTTCAGAGGACATCATTTTGATCAAACAATTTTTCTAAAGGAATGAGTCCTTTTGGAATAAAATTATTAGATAATTGAATAATGTCATGATTAGAAATTTGGGTTTTAAAATCTGAAGTGTCATTTCTATCTGCATTTTCATTTATTTCAGTTCTATCTTCATCAATTTGTAGAAATAAAAAATCATCTATTACTTGTAGAAATAATTTCAAATGTTCATCATCTTCGAATATTTGCTAATGTTTTAGATTATCTACGATAGATGGCCTATATTTGACTTGTATTTGATTGAGTACATCAGTATGATCAAGAATTTTAAAAGAGTTAGCAGAGACAGCTAAGGCATCTGCATGAATATTCTGATCTCTGGGAATATGAGTAAAATTAAAAGCATCAAAGAAGTTTTCAACTGAATCCCATACTTCATTTTGGTAGGACCTAAGTTTAGGGTGCTTGGTCTGGAAAAAATTTCTTACTTGCTTAACAATAAGTTTTGAATCAGTAAAAACACTTAAGGTTTGAACTTTTAAGCTTTTGGCTAAGTGCAATCCTAAAAGGAAAGCTTCATATTCAGCCACATTATTTGTAACTTCGAAGTCTAATTTACATGATTGGGTTATATTTTCTTTTTTAGGTGAAATTAAAACTACTGCAGCTCCTGCCCCATCTTTCGTGCAAGAGATATCAAAGAAAAGTTTCCAAATATCAGTTTGGATTGGTTCAAGACTTTCAACTACCTCTTCAATTTTGACTTGAGTTTTATGTTGGTTTGAAGTGAGATGAAAACAACCAAAGTCTTTATCTATTGCATAAATTGGATGGTTCCTTGGCTGGTCAGTCTTACAAACGGTATGTACAAATCTTACCTCTCTATACAATCTTAATTGCTCTACTCCATGAACAGGAATAGTGGCATATGACATATCCATCTGTAGAGTTCCCCCTAATTTGGCACAGCAAGACCTAGAAAGGAGCATTCCAAACTTGTGAGGGATATATGTGACAACAATATCAAGTACTACACTTTTCACTGGAATTTGGGCAAAGGTAATCAGTAGATCCTTGATCAATCTCAAACAGGGCACCCATTTAGAATCAAAGGTGTACAAGTCATGGTAGAATCTAGTTATGTCGAGTTTCAAATCGCCCATGATAGATTTTGGCATAAGGTTGTGTGATGCTATTGAATCAAGAATACAATTATACAACATGAAATCATTTGCTGTAAGAGTTACATAAAAAGGAGGCACTATCTCATCTATCATGTCTGAACTAGGGCTAAAAACTACTGCTGGTTTTTCATCTTGCAGACTCATAACATCACCTTCAGCATCAACCGAGGTATTTTGTATCCATTTTGTGACTTGGCTTTTGTAACCAAGGTTTTTATAAAGTTCTAACAATGGAATTAGGATCTTAACCCTCTCTAATTATTTTTTAACATTAAATGTAGTCAAAATGTTTTTACCAATTTGGGTAGTATCAATTCACTAATCTAAGGGCTGAATAAGAGTTGTTTGAGCTTCAACATTTTTGGTACGTGGTTCAATTGTTGGAGTTTCCTTTGGAGGTCTCCCAGGACCAGGCGTAGGCCTAATATCTTACCTCTTATTTAACTCTGCAATTAAAAATTCAGAGAAAGCATGATATTTAGAGACCTGTGAAGCTTTCTAATCTTCTTGAACCTGATTTTGTTGTGAGAGAGGAATGATGACTGTTTGATTGGAAGAAGAATCCATACTATTAATATCTTCAGTAATTGTCATAGTATTATCATCAGGTTGTTGGTCATCTATCAATAGAGGAGTAGGAACCTGCTGATCATTGCTAGGTCTCTGAAGAATTTGTAGTGGTGGATTTCTTTTATATTGACCTTGATTTTGGTTCTGGGGTCTAGTAACTGTGTTGTATTGTCCTAGGTTGGGTCTCAATATTTGAATCATATTTGATAAGTTTCTAAGAAGAGATGTTATTTCATCTATTTTTTAGTCTTCTGATTTAGTCTTAGAGGAACTAGAGGCTTCTTGAACATATTTGAGTTTTCTTTGGTCCTTTTCTTCCTTAAGTTTTAAAGAAGTTGAGGCTTCCCTATTTGCTTCTACTTCTATAGCATTTGTTTGCATATCTTCAAGAGTTCTTGAAGTTCTATCTCGTAGCATAAAAAAAAAGCCATCATCAAAAACTTTGGAAAATCTAGACTTAGCTGCTGCTACACGGGGCTTACAATCAGCAGGCATTTTGTGATAGAGTTTATTGAATCTTTTGATAAAATCTAACACTGGTTCACCGAAGTTCCTTTTAAGCTCTTCAAATTTTTGTGAGGAAGTAAAGAGGATCCTTGTTGACACCCCATTTATTTTTAACTATGGTTGTAAGCTCTTCCCAATTTCTAATGGAAGCTGCTGGTAACTACGTAAACCAAATCCTCACATTTCCTTCAAGTGACTGTACAAACAATCTCATATAAAAGTTTCCTTGTTAAATATTCATGTTGTCTGCAAAGTCTAGGAAAGCTTGAAGATGGTCCTTAGCTGAGGGACCAATTTCTCCATTGTACTTGGGAAGGTATTTTAAGTATCTAGCTGGGAATGCATCAAGGTTATTAGGTAAGACTAAGGCAACATATCTAGCTTGTAAAATAGGCCGCAAAGCCATGAAAGCAGGTGGTGTATGAGGTGCTTGAGGTGTATGAGGTTGTCTAAGTGGAGTATGTGGTGTTTGTGTGGATGTAGAAGATGAAGAAGAAGTAGAGGAAAAAGATGGTGATTCAGGGGTTAATGAACTAGTTGGAGGTGAAGGAGGAGGAGATCTCCGGAAAGACTTCAAAGGAGTCCTAAGAACTAACTTTGGGACCTATAAATGAATAACTTCTTTTGTTTCAAAGAGAGGATTGGAATATATAGAGAAGGTCTCCTTAGGTTGTTTAGAAGAAGAAGCTTCAGGTCGGTCAAAAATGGAAGGAAAATGATAGGTGGTAGGGGACATGGAATCTATGGGTTTATATTCTGGTAGATTAACACCCAAATTAGATTCAGTTTTAGGTGATCTTGGTGGTAGTGTGGGTATTGGATGAGATTCTAATGAATGAATAAGGTAGGCTGACTTAAAATCAACTCCTTTATCTAGAAGTTCAACAACCCTAGGTGATAAATGGGAGTAATCAGGATCAGATGGGATATTATTATAGGGGTCAAATGATTCTAATTCTTTAGATTGTAAGACTGAAGAGGAAGAAGAAAATGGTTGGTGTCCCCTTTTAGAACTGACTTCTCTTAGAATCCTTTCAGGATCTGACAGAGGACTAACTATGTCAGCTTCTGAACAAGATCTGGTATGTTTAAAAGGTGTCAGCTTGGGAGTGTGGAGTCGCCTAGGTGAATGATCTTAACCTTTCTAAACCCTTTAATCACCTTAAAGGAAAAGAATGAATGAATATCATTGTCCTAAGGGAAACTTAAAAGAAATTCGTTTCCCTGGCAATGGTGCCAGTCTGTTGTTGTACCTTTGAGATAGTAGTAGGCCAGCTACCAATGCCAGAGCATCTAAAATAATTGTTTTGGGGTTTTTGGTTTTAGTTTTGGAAGACCATTGAATGAAGATAGATGTAGAATTTAAATACTTAATCCTTTGGATAATATTAATATTTCAGCAAAGGGTTGCTATAAAGCTTTACACAATGATATAGATCAAATAGTGGTGAGAAGGAGATAGAAAATAATATGATTATCACAGTTTCTAGACTGTAAAACAGAACAATCATAAGTATGAAAACCTTCTCAACTACGTTCCAAAGATTCAAGGCAATATACTTAAGCTCACAAAAGATACTAATGATTTATTGATTAGAGGGGATTAGCTAAACACACAGTTCGTTAATCCATTCTCTTAATAGATGATTACTTCAGATGTTTATAGGAATAAATTGAGACACAATTATTCCTACCTAGATATCTCTATAAGTCATAAGCATATGAAGAAAAACATAATGATTGATAACTGGAAAAACTTATAGGATAACACAAACTGTGCAAAACCAAATTCAGAATCCTCTACTTTGTATTAAGGTTTTAGAAACACTGAGTACATCAAGTGTCTAGAAAAGCTTCCTTCAAAGGTGCAATCAAGTTCAAAGTAGAATGAACAATCACAACTTAACAAGCAATGAACAATGAACCTTGAACCCTTAACAACTAGAGAAGAGAGTTATATATAAAATAATGAAACTAATAAAATATTCTAAAACTGATTAAGATTTATTCTAGGAAAGGAAAGATCTTCATGCAAGAAGATACGAGCAGCTATTGAATTTCTTCTTGCTATCCATTTTATTTAGGTTGTGTTGGATTTGTTGTTTGATATTTTGCCCTTTAAGTTGCTTGATTGTTTGTATCCTTTACACTGGCTGATTTCTTCATTTGATCTTTCATCTGATACTCTTTAAACTCTGTGAATATCCTTTGACCCTGCTGAGTAGCCTTCACTGTGTTCTTTTTACCTTTATTGTGCATTTCAGGTTTTTACTGTATTTTTCAACAGTAAATAGTTTTAGATTTTATGCTACAGGGTAAAGTGATTTGATAGAATCTTCGTATTTGTCTTCTAAATGTATGCAGGCTTTTTCTTTATAAGCCTAGAACATGAATTTTTACTTGCAAAACACGAAAATTGTTAAGAAAAACATAGGTGACAGAGAAGGTCGTCAATGGCTTTATTGAGCTTGAAAGGATACTGGAAGGAGTCTAGAGCGTATTGGAAGGTAAAAAGATGGATTTATTGGTCACAGAGGTTTATGAAGGTTTCACTATAAAACGGGTGAAATAAAGCAAAATGGCGATTTCTACATTTGAATGGAAAAACATATTACGTTTTGAATTATGGCACAAAGTAGACAGTGGCCATTTTTTCATTATGTGGGAGGTGGTTTTGGTTTTCATCGCACCGCTTATGAGGCGCGGACATTTCTTGGGAGAGGTCACCTGATATAGTTTAGAGCCTGACACATAGCAAGGGGAGGTCGGTGGAATACTGCTTTTTCGAGTGGGTAATGCTTGAACACAGAGCCAACCCAAAATCACTGAGGTTCATTGGATTTGAATGCATTTGATCAGACGGTGGTGGAGCGAAAGAGTAGTGCGAAGGTAAGAGGAAAGAGTAACGGAAGGGCCCAACAATTAATCATGGCGGTATGAGCTTTATTATGGTTTAAAAACTAAGATTAGCAGGGTTTTACGATTAAATAGAGGTTTAGGTTGGTTTTTCGTTTAAATCATAAAACATTTTAACAAAGAAATCCTTTGCAAAACAAGGTATGGTGGACTTGAAATAATATGAATTCGAGTGGATAAATGATTTTGGTTTCAGGTTTATCGCATATCGCAATCGCAGTTTAGCGAAGGAAGGCCCATCACAAAGGAATGTGATAGGGTCCGGACATGATGTGGAAAATAAATCATGGATAGTACCGTGATCGGGTCCGGGTTCTCATCGCGTATCGGAGATCACAATGGTGGAGGGTATATGTTTTAGCCTGGAATTGCGATGAAGGCCAGATGCGAAATGGACAATGAATTATGAAATATATTTGCGTAAGGTCCGAGTCCATTGCGCATCGCATATCGCAATGCGAAGGAGAGTGCATGCACTTTGGAAAGTTTGCGATTCGTCGATATAAGATGTGTTATGGAATACATAGTTTTATAATAAAACTTATGGTTTCAAGATATTTAGTAAAGGGAGTTAATAATATACAGGAAATGGTATTTTTAGGGGTTTAATACTATAAGTTAGTGTTAATATGAAACGTGAGTGGAAAGGGAAAATACACTAAGTATATTGCTTTTTAATGAGTCATTTTCTTTTCACATATATACATCAATACTTAGGCTAAACATCTTTTTATTTTGTGGGTTTTTTAGGTAAAAGGGGATTTAACATGGGGTTTTCACTTTTCCTAGGCAAAAAAGATTTTAACCTTAGGAAAATAGGTTTTTTATGGAAAATGAATGAATATGAACTGTATGAAGGTGGGAAGGGGAAATTAGTAAATATAGGGATGAATGTGGATGGGGGAAGTTAATTAATTGATCTTGTAGACCTTAATTTGCTTTGTGTAATTGCTTCATGGACATAAAAACATATGGTAAAACATGATACATGTACATTTTTTCCAATCAGTCATCATACTTCTACAACCTTTCTTCTACTTACCCTTTGCTTATCCTATCGTTTTTCTTCAATTAATGGGTACATTTAAGCTAGCAAACCCTTTTCCTTTCTTTTTATTTATAAAAAAAACTATCTAATTCTAACCTTATAACATCCAAGGGCACAGATTAAACTGACGAGTACCTTACTATTCTCTACTTAACTACTGATATGCCAAGATTAAATAGTTTGGTCAGATCTTTATTCTCTGATTATAACATCAAATTTAAAGCATGAAGTAGTCAATATTAAACTATTTGACTGTCATGGGTTGTGGCATTTATGACATGCTGCACACAATGATTATTTTGTGGAGAAAATAGTAGTGACATTTAAACTTGCCCACTTTCAGAGTTTATTTGTTTTCTTTTCTTTCTAACCTAATATTTTCTTTTTGTCTTGATTTTTTTTTAGGACATCTAACTTAACATTTTCTTTGATATAGACATCATCATCAAGATATTTTAAAAAACATTTTATTCAATATTGTTATGTCCATATCCTATCTTAACATTTTTTCAATTTTTTTTTACTAATTTATTCTATCTTATCAAAACTAAAAAATGCTATAACATGGAAAATCGCTTGACCATGATCCTTAATAATTAATCATAAATAATTAAATAAACGAAACTTTAGTAGGTTAAGTGTCAATTCACTTAGGATGAGAAAAAGTGATGGAGAAAGTCATGAAACACGTGATTATTTTCGATTCAACTGTAAATGAAATTTATAATCATATTTTAATGAAAATTAAAGTATTAATTTTATTGACAATGGTTAGATTTCTTTTTAGTTTAGAGCAAATTTTATAAAATATTTATTTAAAATAAAGATAATCTTAAATTTTAAATATGGAAAAATAACAATGTTTATTAAGAATCACTACTTTGGCATTTTTTATTAGAGCTTTAATTTTGTGTGTTATTTAATTAATAAAATAAGATAGGTGTTTTTTTCATAATTTTTCTCGTTAAGTTTATTTAATATTTTGGTAGAGTTTTTTGTAAACATTAAAAATTTTATTTTGTTTGACATTCATAATATTCAGGTGTTTAAATTTCTAGAGATCAAAATTTATTTATATATTTAAAAATGTATTCATAAAATGTTTAAAATTATTTAAGTATTTAAAAATTACATTATAAAATATTAAATCATATATATTATGTGCATTATTAAAGTGTTGAATCCATTTATTTATTAAAAAAAAAATTAAATGACAAAAATTCACATTCTTTTTGCACCAAATTATATTACCATTAGTTTATTTTTTTATTTTATATTAAAAATTATTAACACATCAACCTCTCATTTAAAATAATAGGATTTATATTCAAACTAGTAACTGGTTGTAAAGAAAGGAGATGGAGGCTTTTACTGTGGATTCTTTCAATATAATTTCTTTAAAGTAGGGGCAAGAATTTATTGAAACCACAATCTTAATAGGTAATCTGTGCAATCAAACTGTCATAAGAATTTCCCACCGTGCTCAAGCCATGTATAAAATAGAAAAACTAATTTAAATAACACAAATAAAAATTTCACAAATTTTTTTTCCAACACACCAAAAAAAATCCACTAAAAACAACTCCATGGAAAAATTCATGTTCCAAACCTGTTTAACGATTAACACAGCCAGTGTCTTTATTTCTGACAGTGGGAACAAGGCGTGATTTGACAGTCAAGCATCCGCTCCTTATTGATGTTTCAAAGATTTTCAGGATTTTTTCGGCAGGCTAGATGATTCAGTGACAATATGTACGCAGCACGACGTTCGTTTTATTCAATTATTTTATTTTATTTGATCGGTTGTTTCTAATATCCTCATCATCATCAGTTGATTTGAAATATATGTGTGTATAACTCTATCCTAGGAATTTTACATGAGACACGACTTGTACAAATATTCCACTGCAAGCAAATCCATCCTTTCTAATTCAAATTCAACTGCCAAATGAAAACGTGAAAGCTGGCTGGTCTATACAGAGGGATTTAAAGAAACAAAAATCGCGCTGCACAATCAGAAATTGCTCATATCGAGTCGTTCTACCATCAAGTACCATTCTATCAGCAATACAGACAAAAACATAATATTCTTTTCCTTGTCTACATTTAAAGTTGCAAGAGAATATTAAAGGGAACAAATGCTGGAGGGCAGCTTCTTCCCTGTCACTTAAGTTAAATAAAATTATGCTATGGAAAAAAATATAAAATATTATAATTTTTTTTTATTTACTGTTAGTTAAATTAATATTAGTTATTAAATTATGCTTGGAAATACTATCTAATATTTTAATTTACATGGATTAATATTGTCAAATTAATAATAGTTTATAGATAAATGGAATCTTATAATTTTGTATGGGAAAAAACTAATAAATTTATATGGGAAAAAACTAATAAATTTATATGTTAAGTAGATAAATTAATTGTTTGTTCAAGGACATGGAATTAATAAATTTTAGTTAGTAACTAGTAGTAAATATACATATTTACAGTTTTACTCCTACCTAAGTGTTGAGAAAAACATAAATAATGGTGAGAATTAACTATGGGTAAATATATTTATTTACATCCTATGTTTTATCAATTTAAAGACTTGCTTTATATTGGGAAGTCACTGATCTTAAATATGTTATTTATTGCTTTCAAAGCTTAAGAATAAAAAATCAATGCACAAATATCTAAAAATAATACATGAATATTGCAACCATATCCATAAATTATGACATAAAATATGTGATGAAGTTATCCACATGGTATTATCTTATGGGAAGGTTGCAATAAGACATTAAATTAGGGTAAAATCAAACTTTTAAAAATTAGTTATTTTAATCATATTGAAAAATATTTTTTATTTTTCAAAGTTAAACATTATAAATTGCATTGGTCAATGCTAGACTAATATTAAACAACAAACAAATCTAGAACTAAAATTCTACCATAACAAAAACTAATACTTAATAATATGGAAAAAAATTAAAAAATTAACACTTTTATTTTATTGAGAGAATATTATTAAGTTTTTAACAATCCAATTTAACAGTGACAATTAGTAAGACTCAAAAGTAATCAACCAAAAATATCCTACTTACAAATCACAATTCATTAGAAAAAAAACATAATAAAATTAATAACAATTATGTAAAGTAAAATTTGTATTTCAAACAGCAAAAGGGACAACAAAACAAAGTTATGTCCATATTATTATGTGACTTGTACGCATTTTAAGTTTTAGAAGCATCCACTTAAAATCTAAAGTAAAGAGCCTTGCCTCTAGGGCTGTGATCAAATTTTACTAAGAGAATGATATAAAAACTATTTCAAAACAAAACTAACAAAACCATAGAAGAACTATGGCAAAACATAACTAATAGACTAAGAATTATTCCAAAACATAAATGGTCTTTAGACTTGGGCTCCTCACCATAGAGAGGGTAACAACCAAGTTCTTGGGTATGTCTAGGTGAGCGTCCATGCCATTGAGCTTGTGATCCGAAGAGTTCACGGTGAGTTGCAACTTGTCTATTATTAATAAAGTCTCTTCATTTGTCTTATGTTGATCTAGTAAAACTTTATCCAAAAATAATTTCAAGTGTCACTATATGTCTACCATGTACGTGTATTCTACCATTTCAAGTGTCACTATATGTCTACCATGTACTTGTATTCTATAGTGGTTTTGGGTGTGATTTGTATTTGGTACCCAATCAACTACTTTAACTAAAACTTTTGTGTTTATTCGATAATGTTATTCCTTTGCAATGTCTCTTTTCACTTGTTTTATTTCTTTCTTAAATGGATGAGGAGTATGTTGTTTGTATCGATGAGTAGAATTTTCAACCCTTTGTTGGATATGAGAGCCTCCTTGCTATCTAAAGTAAGTTGCACCATGTCAAATATGTGCTTATTGTTAGGGCATGTTGAAAAAGTGTTGAAAGATATCTTGCAAAGGAAAGCATAGATGAAACACTCCAAAATAGTTGGACTAGAAGAAGCCATTGGAATGCAAAACATCAAAAGAAGAGGAGGGGGCTAATAAACCAGGGGACAGGAAGAAAGACTAGTTTCACCAATGAGGAAGGAAGACCCAAGAACCCAACAAAAATCTAGAGGACAAGGAATAGAAAAATCCACTAGAGCAATGAGAAATGAGCCATGGAGAGAGAGAAATCCAAAAGAAAAGCTCCTCTTCTACCCCCAGTCCTTCTAGGGCAAAGAAAAAGTAGGAAAAATCAATAGAAACATCAAACATCATAGAGAGATGAAGGAAAAAATATAGAAAGAAAGAAATTTAAATATAAAGTGTTGGAGATTACAAGATTGGGAACTAACTGTAACTGTCTGAAAAAATCCATCATGTGGCATGATTTGGCCTTAAAATCATACTTAATCTAATTGTGAGGCCATCTCAGGTTGAGTGATGGATCTATATGCCATGAAGAAATGCTCTGGCATGAGAGGACAGTGGAGCATGGAAACACTCGATAGGAGTGGAGTCAGTGGTGACTAAGGACACACCAACATTTGAAGACTACAAAAGGCATAAATGACCCTTTAACATCCTCATTAAATTTGTACCAGAGCTCCCTAAAACAATAATCATTCAGTGTTAAATTATTTTAAAAACCATGTGAAGCTGCATGCTGACTTGAGTACCAAGAGGGGATGCATTGCCACATCCTTGCCCCTTAAGATTTAGTGGGATTTTGAGGATCCAACCCCCCTGACACCTATTGCCATCAAACACCCTGTCTAGGGATTAAACATTGAAGAACATGGTGGTTGGATTTGATCCACTTATGTATGCATGAGTCACAATATTATTTATAATAATCTATTTGAGTGCAACTACACATTCAACCATTACCTTAATGTGCCCCATAATTTTCGGCACCATGGAAATTATCCTTAAATAAATCAAACCCCTTAAAACAATGATCTATCTATCTATCTATATCTATATAATTTTTAGTTATTATTTAAATATATAATTAAAAATATGTTATACCTTGTTTTGTAAATTATAAATATAATTAAAATTTTGGATAAATTTATAATAATATTTTTAATATATAACTCATCAACACATCCACGTCAACACATCCACGTCAACAGGCCCTCCTACCACACTGGCATGTCAATCTCCATATGACATGTAACCCCTGCATGCAGTGACCTGTTAAGCGTATATGAGTACCGGTTCGGTAGTTGGAGGTGGGATTTAGGGTTTGTTTACTGTGAGTATCGTGCGCCTTGTTCATTGCTACATTCATATCTGTTTGGGACTTGTTCTAGTCCGTTCGCTCTGCCGGGTAGTTAAGCACCATGCTCTAATGGTGGTCACTGCCATTACGGTCATCGGTGATGCGAGTAGTGGATTCGGTGATGTGGGTGGTGGTTTATGGACCAGCAAAGATGGTAGTTCTTCATCTTGTTTTGTTGTTTTCATGCGTTTCGTCTTGGTTTTTTGCTTGGTTTTTCTTCCCTGTCTAGTGGTATGGGCTCGTTATTCATCTTCCTTTACCCCTATGGAAAATTTAGCTCGGCTCGGTGTTGGACATGGTCGTTTCACGCTCCGAACGTATTTTTCAGGTTTGTAGTTCAATTTATGAGCTGTAATTTCACATTTTATCTGATTTTTGGTCCCTATCTAACCATTTTGATGTCATCTTGCATGTTGTTGCAGGTTGTTGCAGTCTGAGCTACTATTTTTGGAGCATCTAGGGTTTCTATGGCTTTCTAGCATTTAGAAAGAAGGTGGCATGGAGAAAAAAGGTAGGACACTATCCTACTAGCCAGAAATACTGTGTTTTTTAACACATTTAGCCTCCATTGGAATATTATGCCTTTGTTTTATGCTTGTGTATGCTTATGTATGTGTTTACCTGTGTGGGTTTTAGCTAATTTATGGGTTTTCAGTTTGTTTGGTTTTTCACCTGTGTGGGTTTTATGGGTTTTGGCTAATTTATGGGATTTTAGTTTGTTGGATTTTGGGTTTTGGGTTTTACAGGCAGTGGGTTTTACAGCCCTATGGGTCGGGTTGGTGGACTAGATTTAGTCTTAGAAGTAGTGTGGAAGAATCTATAGTTAAACTCCCATCCCAATTGTTCCTGAAATGCTCTCATTCATGCATCTTTAATGGACCATCCTTATCTATGCTTGTTGGCTACATAAGGGCAGGGAAGTAGTTGCTGGGTAGGGAGGTATTTTTCGACTATATAAAGGCCAAAAGGGTTGATTTCCTACTACATTTGAGGTGGACACTACAGACCTATTACTTTTTCTAGTATCCATTCTCAACTTGTCGAACATGAACATCCATCGATCATATCAATATAATCAAAATTTGTGTCTTCTAAGTGTCTACAATGAACGAAAATTACTTCCCTGGGGCCTGTACAATGTTCATGGGATGAACTTGGAATAAAAAATGACTTGTGCTTTTATTTATTACAGTGATCATAGTTATCATATACAAGGCCTTGAAAATTGACGACCAACTTGCCACCACCTTGCTTCAAATTAAGTACAGGGTCAAACTCACCCTCATCTCCTTCATTGTCATCAACAAGGTTGAAAATGGGAATGATCCAGGTGAATATTGGTGGCCACCTACCTATTCCACTTGGACCCCAAACACTGTCTCTTTCAGTTTTTTGGTCTCCTTAATTGTAGCACAATTTACTACTTTTAGCAGTTTTTTTGGGTCCTGAACTTCCAGAGCCGTTTTGAGGCCCTAAACAACGTTTTTAGGGAAAATAAAGAAACTGAAAATGCCCCAAAATTGCTTATTTTCATTTTGTTTTCAGCTTTCTCTTTGAGATCTTCAATACAAGGTATTATGATAGCCAAACGAAGATCATATGCCAAAGTTACGACCCCGGGAATTTGATGTACCAATTTACCCAAACGGGGCCCACAAGTTTGGCGCTTCGTCTCCTAGGGTTAGGTTTTTGGATGTTTAGGGTTTTCCATTGCTTCTAAATAATAAATAGGCCTTTGAGCCCCATTGTAACACAGTTTAGAGGCATGTAGCTACCACATCTCTCCTCATAGATAAGCTAAAATCGCTTGAGCTATCTTATTTCCATTTTGTTTGTAAACATAGTTCAATATTTTTTCATTAATGAAATGAAGTTTTTTTCTTCGGCATCTCTGTGTTTATGATTATATCCGTAAGTTGTTGCATTCTTGTTTAAGTTCGGATTAGTGGTATTAGAGCGGTCTGCTCTTTCTGTGTTTTTCTTTGCATGTCCCCAATGAGGTCAGGGTATAAGGAATTAGGGCTAAATCTAGTTGAACCATTACAGGATTAGCCTCGCAAAACCCGACGATCTCCCATGGTAGAAGAAAAGAAAGATGAGGAGGTACGAGATCCTTTCAAAATGTTTCTCAAAGAAGCTCTCGAGCAACATAGAGACGCGATGATGGATAACTTTGCCCAGATCCTTCGACGACTACCCATAGGCAATGCATCTTCATCCAACAGCCACTCTAGAGGCACCACTCCTTTTAAGGTACAAGTTAACTTCGATATTCCCATATTCGAAGGCCTGATAGATGCAGATGTCGTAGATAAATGGTTAATCTATTGGAAGGATATTTTTCAGTTCATGACTTTTCCAATTGGGAAAAGATTACTTTTGCACTTCTCAAAGCCACCCCACACATCAAGGAC
Organism: Pinus taeda; assembly: GCA_000404065.3. NCBI lineage: Eukaryota > Viridiplantae > Streptophyta > Pinopsida > Pinales > Pinaceae > Pinus > Pinus taeda. Next base: position 25,961 of record APFE031694184.1, read on the forward strand.
TGGTAGGAAACCTACTATGAACAAAAGGACGAGAGTGAACCCTCGCTATTTTTAGATGCACCCACTTGGAATTATTTTGGAGATGCCATCAAGGAACAGTATTACCTTGCCGGGAGCTATGAAGATAAATACATAAAGTGGACCATGCTACGGCTGGGAAGGGACCAAGATGTGTCGGAGTTCACAAATACTTTCCATACCCTTCACACGAAGCTTGGTATGAAGGATAATGAGTAGCATTTGGTGCTCAAGTACCGTGAATGTCTACACAAGTACATCCAGGATGAGATGGAGTTCTTGGACATTTCCTCGCTCATCACGTCGTATCAGTACACTGTAAAGATTGAGCAGAAGTTTAAACAGAAGAAGCGGGAATTTGGAGCTGCGAATCCAAAGCAAGGAAAAGGCACCCCCAAACCATAGAACAAGGGACCAAGCCAAGGCGGGGCTAGCCAAGACAACCTGCCGAAGCTGCAAGTAAAGAACAACACCACAAAGACGACGAAGGACACGAGAAAATGGTGTGAGTTCATAAGAGCTCCACTCACAATACAAGTGAGTGTCGGGCCAAGCAGTCGTTGGTGGCTGAGGTGAAGGCCTCTGAATTAGACGTAGGTTCCAACTCTGAATCAAAACTTGATAAGGGGAATAGAAAAGGGAAGCAGATCATTGATGCGGAGCCCAGTGCCACCGTGGCCACCAAAAAGATCCAAAAAATTGTGTGAAGACCCAGAGTAGGGGAACGCCTTTTCCACTCATAGATGTGGGTGAATGGTTCACTGCTGTAGTTCATTGTTGACAATGGGAGCCAAAAGAACCTCATTTCAGCAGAAGTTGTGAAGTAGTTTGGCCTAAAGACCACAACACATTCATATCCATGCACCATTAGGTGGCTTCACCAAGGACGAGATCTTCACGTCAGCAAGCAGTGTCACCTTCCCTATAGCATCAAGCCCTTCACGGATGAGGTATTGTGTGATGTTTCTCCTCTTGAAGTTTCATTTGTATTGTTAAGACAACCATACTTGTGGAAACGACATGTTTTATATGAGTCTACACCTCTCTTTGTGATTATTACTTTGGCTAATAAGTTGTACAGGATACCGGAGGTAGCCTCACCTACTGCCATATCTTTCATCACTACAAAGAAATGTAGTAATATCATTTCCAAGACTAGGAAATTCGTTTTCCTTATGATTCGCCCCCAAGGCAAGAAGAAGGTTGTGGCCACGACTTCTAGGTAGGGCTCCTCTACACAACAACAACAGATGGAGAAGGTCATGGAGGAGTACATGGACATTTTTGCCTCACCCATAGGGATACTTCTACATTGTCAGGTCAAGCACTCCATCGATCTGACCCTAGGCATGCCACTGCCTAACGGACCGATCTATTGACGCTCTATTCTAGAGAATGATGAGATCAAGAGGTAGATTCAGGAACTACTGTAGAAAGGGCACGTCAAGCCAAGCTCATCACCCTATGGGATCCTGATTGTATTGGTACAGAAGAAGGATGGGACCTGGAGACTCTGTATTGACTATCGGGCGCTAAAAAAGATCACTGTTTGGAATAGGTACCCAATCTCACAGATTGATGACCTTCTGGACCAGCTCAAGGGGGCGAAATATTTTAGCAAGATTGACTTGAAGTCAAGATATCACCAAGTGCCTATCGAACCTTCCGATGTGTGGAAGACTGCTTTCAAATCCAAGAAGGGCCTTTTTGAATGGTTGGTCATGTCGTTCAGATTGACGAATGCCCTTGCAACTTTCATGAGACTGATGGAAGACATCTTGTGGCCCTTCACCAATGCATTCATGGTGGTGTATCTAGATGACATCTTTATCTTCAGCCAGAGTTGGGAAGAACACCTCCACCATATTCAGTAGGTCCTTCAAACCCTTCGGCAACACAAATTGTGTGCTAACTTGGAGAAATGCACCTTTGGCCTGAACCAGGTTCAATAGCCGCGGTACATCATTAATGAGGAGGGTGTACATGTGGACCCATCCAAGATACAAGTCATTCAAGATTGGTCAATCCCAACCACTCTAACAGAGCTCCACAGCTTTTTGGGTCCTGCCAATTCCTACTGCAGGTTCGTGTTGGGGTTCTCTCATATCACTGGGCCTTTCAGTCAAGTCACGAAGGGAAGAGTGAAAGCAAAGTTCTTTTGGTCAAAAACCCAACAACGAGCATTCTTCGAGTTGAAGAATCGCCTATGTTCTGCACCAGTACTCACATTACCAAACCTGCAACAACCATTGAGATTGAGACAGATGCCTCTGACTATGTTATTGGGGCAGTTCTTACTTAACATGGGCATCCAGTGGCTTATCACAGTGAGAAAATTTAAGACACGGTCCAAAAGTACCCACTTACAACAAAGAAATGTATTCCATCGTGCAGTCATGTTGTCAAAGAAGCATTACATTATGGGGAAGGAAGCGAACATCCACATAGACCACCGACATCTACAGTTCATACAAACACAAGGGAAGTTGCAGAATGATCACCATTAGAAATGGTCCACTTATCTGCAACAGGTCCATTTGAACATTAAGTATAAGAAGGGCAGCACCAATAATGTCTTTGATTGCCTCAGAAGACCAAGGTCATGGTGCTGATCAATGTGCTCAACTCTTGTGGGCACGAGACATCGGGGTGGCCGCATGTTTACAAGAGCAATATAGAATTCAGCAGCATATACCAGACACTCCTGGAAGGGAAGAAAGTTCCAATTTTTCACCTTCAGGATGCATTGTTATTCCACTTGGGACAAATATGCGTTCCTTCAAGTGAGCGTGCCAAGATGATTTAGGAGACGCACTACAGTTGGGTCACTGGACATTTCAGAGTAGAGAAAATAATGGCCGTATTGAAGAAGTATTTTTATTGGCCAAAACTTCGCCAAGATTTTGGGAAGTACATTGGATCCTGCACTGCCTGCGCCATTGCCAAACCAACCATCAAGAAGCAAGTCATGTATACTCCTCTACCTACTCCTAGCCGACCTTCAGAATCTGTCTCCATGGGTTTTATGTCGGGCCTTCCTTCTACTAAGCACAACAACGATTGCATTTTCGTGGTTGTCAATAGATTCTCTAAGATGGCCATCATGGCGGCTTGCAAGAAGAGTATCTTAGCGGAGGTCACTGCTAAGCTCTTCTTTGAGCGAGTGTGGGTACACTTTGGGATCCCATAGTCCATTATCTCAAATCGGGACAACAGATTCTTGAGTGTATTTTGGTCAAGTCTCTAGTCGATGATGGATACAAAACTCATTAAGTCCATGGATTTCCATCCCCAAACTGATTGCCAAATAGAGCTTGTCAATAGAATGATCGTACACATTCTGTGCATGTACAAGTCGAATCATCCACATACATGGATGAAAGTCTCCCTTATGTCCAACACAGCTACAACAGAGCTCTCCACAACTCAATAGGCCATAATTCCTTTCAGGTAGGGTTGGGATTTCAGCCATTATGCCCCATTGATGTGGCCATACCATTTACAGCCACTCAAGTAGATTCGTCTCACGTGCAGTCTAAAGTTGAAAGGGCTAACCGCTTCATTAAGCGCATTCAATACATCTACCAACAGGTCCATGATATATTGGATAGATCCAATGCTAAGTACAAGAAATGCCATGATCAACATCCAGTGCCACACAGGTTCCAGGTGGGCGACAAAGTTTGGCTTCATTTGCAGAAAGAGCGCCTTGCTGGCCCCATCACAAGCTTCGCTCGCTCCGATATTGGCCATGCACTATCACCAAGGCCGTCGGTGACAATGCCCTCGATCTCAGAATCCCACCGTTCCTTGGTTTACATCTAGTTTTCAATGTAGACCGCCTCTAGCCATACTTCCCACCATTGTTGGACACATCTTACATTGTAGAACAACTCACACCAACAAAGCTAAACCTAGACTGCATGGAACAAGTGACCATTGATCGAATCATGGACACACAGATCAAGAGCACTCACCAATAGAAGATCCAACTATATCAGGTTGTCAAAGCTGGCCAACTCCTTCACAAGGGCAAGTGGCTCACTAGGGACCAAGTTAAGTAGAAGTTTCCCCATCTCATGGAGGCACTCAATGCAATGGGGACCATTACTTCCTAGGGGGGAGGAATGATCCAGGTGGATATTGGTGGCCACCTTCCTATTCCACTTGGACCCCCAACACTGTATCTTTCAATTTTACAGTTGCCTTAATCGTAGCACAATTTACTACTTTTGGTAGTTTTTTGGGTCCTGAACTTCTGGAGCCGTTTTGAGGCCCTAAACGGCGTTTTTAGGGAAAATGGAGAGACCAAAATTAACCCAAATTGGCTTGTTCGATTTCGGCCTTCTCTTCGAGATCTTCAAAACGAGGTAATATGATAGCCAAACGAAGATCATATGCCAAAGTTACGACCCCGGGAAGTTGATGCACCAATTTACCCAAACAGAGCCCACAGTTTTGGCGCTTCATCTCCTAGGGTTAGGTTTCTGGATGTTTAGGGTTTTCTATTATTTCTCAATAATAAACAAGCCTTTAAGCCCCATTGTAACACAGTTAAGAGGTATGTAGCCACCACATCTCTCCTCAGAGATAAGCTAACATCGCCTGAGCTATCTTATTTCCATTCTGTTTGTAAGCATAGTTCAATGTTTTTCCATTGATGAAATGAAGTGGTTTTTTTTTTTTTTTTTCCGCATCTATGTGTTTATGATTATATCTGTAAGTTGTTGTGTTCATGTTTAAGTTTGGATTAGGGAACACTGTCAAAATGCACCTAAAGAGTTTTATCACTATTTGGGTCAAATTCCCAATGAAAGTCTCACTTGATATAATCATGAATTCTGCATGCACCTTTGTAACTCCTCTTTGTTGGGTCTCAATGTCTGCTCATGTTCAAACCTGGGTCTTTATCATGGTGATGCCCCATCTCAAGCACTAGACCGAAGCCCAATAGACCAAGTCCTTTTTAACAAAGTAAGGGTTATGAATTACTGGAATATAGGTTGGAATATGGTCGCTTTCTGTTGCTTTATTTCCAATAGAATATTTTTGTAGTAAATATTTAACTCTGCATAAGTATTTGGAAGAATGTCATTTAGCCGAGTCAATAATCTATTCTAAGTGTTTCTTAATGAGCATTTGTGTTATTCAACTGAGTCAATAATCTGTTCTAAATGGTTGTTAATGAACATTTTCTTTTTGTTGTTGTGGTAATTGCTTTATTGTGGTTGTTAATGAACATTTGCTTTTTGTTGTTGTGGTAATTGTTTACATGCTTTTGGAGTTTGGAGTTGGCCAGACATGAGATGGGTATCTTTTTGGTTTTCTCAACAACTATAGATCCATGGTATGGTAGTATTTATTCTAGAGTCATAGCTCTAGGGCATTGCAGAGATTGTCTTGAAGCATTATTTGTGTATCTTCTATTATTATTGGTTATTAGTATCTTCTAATGGTAACTACTTGTGATTTATGTTCACTTCTTCTCCTTCTTTATGTTGTTGCCTTTCATCAAGTAATTACCAAGACTGTCATTCAGATGAGTCAAGAATCTATTCTAAATGGTTCTTAATGAGAATTGGTTCTTAATGAGCATTTGTGTTATTCAGCTGAGTCGATAATTTGTTCTAAATGGTTGTTAATGAACATTTGCTTTTTTATGTTGTGGTAATTGCTTTCTCTGGTGGCCTATTCTATAAAGCCCCACAGTTGAGTATGTTGCAAGGTTTGTAATGCTTCTGCCTACTTGATGAAATCTATACAAGTCTTCTACTTAGAAGGATGCTTTTGGAGTTGGCCAGGCATGAGATGGGTATTTTTTTTGTTTTCTCAACAACTGTAGATCCATGGTGTTGGCGAGGTAAATCCCCTCTACGGATAGAGGCAATCCCTACTAGCCCAGAACGGGTCTAGCAACAATCAAACAATGCTATCACGCAAGTTCCTAATTGCAAATAAAAGGTAGGTGATGAAGACCTACTTGAGTTCCAACGCTTTCGTTTGTAGAAGAGATGTAGTCCACGCTCCTTTGTCTTGGCCGGTCACAATCCTCCACTATCCTCATGAATGGACACCTGCACACAAAGAGAACAACACAAACACAAGCGTGAAACCTAATATATGCAATTATACATCAGTCACGAAGGACATAATTCAACATTAACCATTATAAGTACAACGAGAATGGAACCATAATGATAGTCATCTATTATTAATAATCGACAAAGGAGAATACAACCAGCGTCCTAACGTCAAGTCCTCCTTTGGCTGGGTGCTCAGCTACACAAGTCTTGCAAAGCTTGACGGGGATGAGGGACAACTCTCTCTTCTCTTTGGTGACAAGATCTCCTTACTTAGGTAAAGCCTTATGGACACAAAGAAGGCTCTTGCAACTCCTAATCTCTTGATATCTTCCTTCAGCAACAAGTATTGCCACTAGAATCAGAACTAGCTTGTTCAAGCCATGGAGAACAAGCTTTTATAGAGGAAAAGGAAGAGATAAGGTCAATCACAACAATAATGGATTTGGCTTCATCACTTGGAAACTTCTATGGAATGGTGGCAAACTACTTCCCATTCAAGGAGATTCGAAGCCAAACCACCCTCACTTAACTTGGATTCAGTTGGTGAATGAGTTGGATAGAACTTTCAGAGGTTGATTAGTTCAAAACTTTGCCCAAAAAGGTTGGCGCGATTGCGACTCTGGGACAGAGTGCTAATGGCGCGCCCCTTTTGGTGCAGGCATAACACAGTGGACCAGCGCTAATGTAAAAAGGGCTGTTTTTAAGGGCAAAGAGCAGGAGATGTCTTTAAGGCATATGTAGCTCATGTTCAGAGGTGAATGATGCAAGTGGTTTCAAGTCTTGTCACTTCTCACAAGTCCCGGAATGAGTCCTCCAAGATGCGGGAGAGGGGTAACAGGGACGGTGACAAACGGTGACAAATTACTGTGTAACACATGGTATGGTAGTATTTATGCTTGAGTCATAGCTCTGGGGCATTGCAAATATTGTCTTGAAGCATTATTTCTGTATCTTCTATTATTATTGGTTATTAGTATCTTCTATTGGTAACTACTTGGGATTTATGTTCACTTCTTCTTCTTCTTTATGTCGTTTCCTTTCATCAAGTAATTGCCAAGACTGTCGTTCAACTGAGTCAAGAATCTGTTCTAAATGGTTCTTAATGAGCATTTGTGTTATTCAGTTGAGTCAATAATTTGTTCTAAATGGTTGTTAATGAACATTTTATTTTTGTTGTTGTGGTAATTGCTTTCTTTGGTGGCCTGTTCTACAAAGCTCCAGAGTTGAGTATGTTGCAAGGTTTGCAATGCTTCTACCTACTTGATGAAATCAATACAAGTCTTCTACTTAGAAGGATTCTTTTGGAGTTGGCCAGGCATGAGATGGGTATTTTTTTGGTTTTCTCAGCAACTACAAATCCATGGTATGGTAGTATTTATGCTTGAGTCATAGCTCTGGGGCCGTACAGATATTGTCTTGAAGCATTATTTATCTTGGCTCTTTAACTTTGTTACTTACATCATTCATTTAAAAACTCTTAACATAGTTAAAATTTCAGTATTATTTACAATTTCTTCATATTCATATTGTGTGGTTTCACTCCAAACATAATACTTATAAATCTTGGCTCTTTAACTTCGTTACTTACATCATTCATTTACAAACTCTTAACATAGTTAAAATAAATTTTTGGTTTTGGCAATTAAAAATGATTTAATATAAACCTTTAATTTATCAGAATCCCTATACATACAAGTTTCTATAATTTTTTCTTTTAGCTTAAACCTTTTGTCTGTTTTATAAAAATTCAAAATCAAAATAAATTGTCTTATAAAAATTCAAAGTCAAAATAAACATTAACTAATTATTGATTATTTACAATTTCTTCATATTCATATTGTGAGATTTCATTCCTAACAAAATACTTAAGAATCTTTTCCCAATAATTTCTTTGCTTACATCGTTCAATTACAAACTCTTAAGATATTGTCTTGAAGCATTATTTGTGTATCTTCTATTATTATTGGTTATTACTATCTTCTACTGGTAACTACTTGTGATTTATGTTCACTTATTTTCCTTCTTTATGTTTTTTCCTTTCATTAAGTAATTACCAAGACTGTCATTCAGTTGAGTCAAGACTCTATTCTAAATGGTTCTTAATGAGCATTGGTGTTATTCAACTAAGTCAATAATCTATTTGTCTTATTCAGCTAAGTCAATAATTTGTTCTAAATGGTTGTTAATGAACATTTTCTTTTTGTTGTTGTGGTAATTGCTTTCTCTAGTGGTCTGTTCTATAACGATATGGATTTCAGTATGTTGCAAGGTTTGCAATGCTTCTACCTACTTGATGAATCAATACAAGTCTTCTTCTTAGAAGGATTCTTTTGGAGTTGGCCAGGCATGAGATGGGTATTTTTTTGGTTTTTCTCTACAACTATAGATCCATGGTATGGTAGTATTTATGCTTGAGTCATAGCTCTGGGGCCTTGCAGAGATTGTCTTGAAGTATTATTTGTGTATCTTCTATTATTATTGGTTATTAGTATCTTCTATTGTTAACTACTTGTGATTTATGTTCACTTCTTTTCCTTCTTTATGTTGTTTCCTGTCATCAAGTAATTACCAAATTAAGTAATTACTACTTCTTTTCCTTTGCAATGTTGTTTCAAACTAGATTCAATTGATCTTTACATTCTATTCTCTTGAATTTCCTTTAGTGAGAACAAAGGGATTCTTTTGTTTACTGTCTCTATGAGCAGACAGAGGTTTGGTTTCTATTTCACTTCTCAAGCACATGCTCCTCGACAGATCTTTCCTTTGATTGGTAACTACTTTTGATTCATGTTCACTTCTTTTCCTTCTTTATTATGTTTCCTTTAATCATAATTCCAATTCAAATTCAATATAGTTTATAGTTTAGCTTCTACTATGAAACCAACCAACATATTGCATCCTTACAAAATTCACATTGCAATTACTATGTTGACTTTCATCGTAATTCCAATTCAAATTCAATATAGTTTATAGTTTAGCTTCTACTATGAAACCAATCAACATATTGCATCCTTAGAAAATTCACATTGCGATTATTATGTTGACTTTCATCATAATTCCATATCATAATTCCAATTCAAATTCAACTACCTAGCAGAGCGAACGAACAAGAATAGGTCCCAAACAGAAATGAACGTAGCAATGAACAAGGTGCACTGTACTCACGCTAAACAAACCCTAAACTTTGCCTCCACCTACCGAACTGGTACTCGTATGTTGTCAACAAGTTACTACACGCATCCCTCACATGTCCTTACAAAATTCACATGGTGATGTGGTTACAAAAATTAATTCATGCCACCCCTATGTTTGATGGCCTCCATTTCTTGCATTGCCCAAAATTGTTGAGTCTCTTGCCTAACCCAAGTATGGTGGACTACCCAATATTAGTTGATTAGGACGTGCTTGAATGTTACCATATCCTTGACTCCAATTTTCTCCTTGTAGCCATGGAGGGACTAAGTAGCCCAAGTGTCCACTTGTGTTACTGACCCCAACACTCGGTGCAGGTGTCATATAAACATAGCTTTGATTTAAACCTACATTGGTAGGGGTATATGAGTTAGGCAAAACCCCTGGCTGATAGTGGGGGACTTAGATATTAATCAGCTCTTGGTATGATGGTGTGTGCTCTATAATGTGGTCCAGTGTATTGGACATCATCCTATTTGCATCAAATTGTCTTGAACCATAGAATTCCTTGCTTGTCACCTCTCCTCCTCTTTCCAACACTTATTGAACCTTTCTTGACTCCCTCTCTTGCCTTGCCAATTGCTTTTGATGTTCCTTATCTTCCCTTGATTTTTGTCTTTCCATCCTTTCCTTTGTTCGAGCTTCTACTGCTGCAATCCTTGCAACTCTCTTGTCCTTGGCCAACTCCTTCTTTGTCTTTTTAGTTTCCAGAATTTCATTTATTTTACATTTAGACTCAAACAATAAATTCATATAATCTTTAGATGTGAGCAACTATGAACTCCTCCCCAGAAGAAGACAATCTGCAGTTGAGTGCCTTGATGAGGCCTTCATTCTATCTACTAGTAGCTTTAGGAATCCACCAAGTAATTTGCGATTTTCCCCATACTCGCTAGGATCTGACACTTGGATTTCAGCCTCCGATACAACTAATTTTCCCCCATTATTGTCTTCTTCAGGTACCTCATGCTGAACGGGTTCATCTTCCAGTGAACCATTGTCCACAAAATATTGAACAAGTGCAGTGTTCAACTTTGATGGTTGTGAAAGCATGTCCATGATTTCCTCATTGGTGGTAGACACAGTATGTGGGTTGATATTCATCATGGCCTCTGCCAACCATGATGGTGGGCTTACCTGGGTTGGCATGCTCAATTGTTCATTATTAAATCTTGTTGCATTATCATTTGAAATCAAGTTTACATTTTCATTCGCTTCATCAACTGCCTCATATGGAATATCACATGCATAATTGGCATGTGGTTCACTGGTGTGGGAGCCTCCATGACATTGACAGTTGGTTCATGACTGAACTGTGTCTCATTCACATGTTCATCATCATCACCACATATGTGCCCTTCATAAAGGGACATTATACCTTCAGCAACAACAACATCTTCTTGGGCATCAACAAGGTCTTGTAAGTTCTCTTATTCTTGACCTTCCACATAAAATGCTTGGCTACAACAAGTATCATGCATGAGAGCATCAACATTAAGTGGCCATATACCAGTCCTCCTAAATTCAACCTTGATATTAGAAGGTGTGAGAGACCTTTTTAATGCTTTAGTTGCAAGCTCAGCTAGCTCAAACCTCTTTACTTCCACCCCTGGATTCTTTGCCATCTACGAAGCTCACTCGATCCTAAAATAATTCTTGAAAGGCCCAAACACGCTGACATCAAGGGGTTGCAATCTATGAGTGGTATGAGCCAGCAATGTTAACAGGTCAATACCAAAATTGTTGGCCTCCTCAATTGTCTACAAAGATATGCGGCTTCCATGGCCATCTAAAATCAGTAGGTGTCTATTTTCAAGCGAGACACCACTTGGTGCAGATGCAGTAAAATGAAAAATCCAATTCAGGAATAGTTCCTTTATCATCCATGCATGGGGATGCGTTGCCATGCATGCACTTGGTTCACAGTTCTATATATAGTTTTCTAGTTTTGTTTTACCTTTGAATAGGTAAAATCTTGGGATTGAAGAACCAATTGCATTGACACAAGAAAGTATAGTGATCCACTCCCCGCTCTTAGGAAAAATATTAGGCACATTTCTGCTCCCTCTTTTGGCAATTACCTGCATACCACAATTCCTTCCTTCCTATAAGCCTGTTTCATCACAGTTCCATATATGGTTTGGGGCATATGGCTGTTGCTCATATGCAACCAAAAGAGTGTTATAGAACTTGGACACAATTGCAGGGCGTAGATTTAAAGCCCTGTCTCTGTCAAGAAACCCATCTTTGAAGGGGTTTGGCCTCCCCTGACAGATTTGAGCTACTGTGGATTTAAGTTGTATAATCTCTAATCCATGTCCCAATTGGGCCATCTCCTTACACCACTCAACCACCTCGGCCTCGTCCTCTTCAATCATAACTGTAATAGGCCCTCTACAGTTCATACTAGCAAACAATTTATCCAATAATGTATGTTAGAGGAAATAATACCATGCTTTTTGCAAAGGCACAGATTGAATGTCCATTAAACTTGATGGCATCAATTGCAGTTAGCATGTCTTACTTTGTCCAGCCTCTGATGGCACTAGTTTTCTCTGTTGAACTCCCATATTGCATTATGGTTGAAGGCGACTCTATGGTTGATGGTGGGATAACATGATATGCAACCACAATGTCCTTTTAAATGACATTACTGGGCACATTGTGAGCATTCACATCACCACCCCATCCTCATATGATGAAGTGGACCATCGTTGGGCCCCCCTCGCCCCTCGCCTCCTCATGTTCCTTGTACAATCTACAATAGAAACTCTTGGCATGGCTGCAACAACTTGCAAAGTAACCACCAAATTCTGATTTTAAAAAGCTGTATTAGAAAACAAGAAAATCCATTGGCCTTTGCAATCAATGAGCAACAAAAATCAGTGCTTTATCTATATATTATAGTTAAATACATCTTGGATCTGAAATCATTATTTGAAGGGTTTAAACTTCTTTATTTCATTCTTAGATGATTTTTATGAGTTATCAAGAAGAGCTATTCATTTTTAATTTTGTAATAGGTTTGGCATAACACAATTTATTTGACCCAACTATTTTGTTGTGTCCTCAAATGATTGTTCCTCGCATTCATTTTATTCATAGTTGGTGAAAATATGGGTTTTCAAGAAGAGCTATTCCTATTTCTTTTGGTAACAACTTTAACATAACATAGTTTCTTCAACCCAACTAGCTTTCTGTGTCCTTAAATCATTGTTCTTGTCATTGCTTTTGTTCTTGGCATTCATTTTAATCCTAGTTGGTAAAAATATGAGTTATCAAGAAGAGCTATTGTTTTTTCTTTTTTGTAACAACTTCGACATAACTAAGTTTCTTCAACCCAACTAACTTTTTGTGTCCTCAAATCATTGTTTTTGGTACTTATTATGTTATTGCCATTTTTTTATTCCTAGTAAGGGTTAGCATGTTTTTATGTAAGGGTTCTTAGTTGTACTATCTTTATGTATTTATGTAGTCATTTTTATTTGAGATTCACCTAAGGCACATATCTTTTTAGTTTTTTCATTCTTCACTCATTGTTATATTGTTGGAGGCACCTTATCTCAATGAGCATTAATATAGGTAAGAGATTATCCTTGTTGTTGACTACTTAGGGGCAACAACTCACACTGAGCTTTTTGTGTGCCAATCAACTTTGATTCTTTACAGATTTATGGGTTTGTTGGAAGCACACAACACCTAGGGGACCCCCTTGAGACTAGAAAAGAGAATTTCTAAACCAGTCGGTCTATTATTCAATGGGTATGTTATTCATTTAGAAATGATTCTCTAACCAAACAATGAATCTACCCAACATCAGAATTCTCTCTTTGTAGGCATGGTATGTTATGCAAACGAGTAGTCATTGTGGGAACCTAATAATGACAATGAATCTACCTAACACATCAAAATTTTCTCTTTGTAGGTATGGTATGTTATGCAATGAGTAGTCATTATGGGAACTTGATTCCTAAGGTAACGTTTTTCATTGATTAGATAGATGCATAAGCACCCATATTAAAATGTATTAGGGTGGAGATTATAGGCACATATATATGAGGATTTATGCCTAGGTGGAGGGCAGAGGGAAGTTTTGTCCTTCCGATAAAAAATATCATTAGTCGGGTTCCCTCGCAGTGCTTGGGTGCTCCTTTGGCCGAATGACTAGCCAGTCAAGGAATGAAAATGGATGCTTGATAGTATTGAATAATTATGTATATAACACAAGAATATAATGGTTAGTGTAGGTGGTTGCATGCGCCCTTATAGGGATAGGTGCTTCTACGAGCTTCGGCTAGGTAACCATCCCTTTAATTGTACCAGAGGCCGCAGACAAAAATTTCGCTTGAAACAAATTCTTGAAAAACTTTGCATTCACTATTTTCATTCACATCTTCAATTTGGGATTAGACATGAATATCTTACCCAATAAGTCTTGGAATTTCATGGGATAACCTAGCCGAATTTCATGGGGCAAGGCCATATTTAATGCGATAAAAGTTCCACTTGATTACCTCAAGAGAAGGTAGACAGATAGGGATACAAAAGACATAACTAAACCATGGCTAAGGATGGGAACTAAAGGATGGTAGAAGATATCTAAGCCCAAGGATGGGAACTAATAACTCAATCTTCGTGAGGGCCTCTAACGCTAGTGAATCAATGAATTATTGGGTTGCGCTGATTCTAAACACTAGTGAATCAATAGATTATTGGGTCGCGTTGATGCTAAAGAAGCTAGTGGCGTTCTCTCGATAAGAAATTGGTTAATTCTCATAATCAATTGTTGAATCAATAATTTAATCAACCAAAAAAACTTCTGTTGAGTCAACAACTGAAATCCACCACGCTCAATCAATGCTCCATCAACAACATAACCAACTGATCAGAAGAAGGATTGGAAGGAAGATTGTTCGGTTACTTTCTTATAAGCAACCCATGTTCTAACTATTGTATGGAGACTATTTCTTTTATGCCATTATTACCTCAGGCTATCTGGCTTTGCTCTTTGAAAGGATATTCCTTGCTATTATAGTACTATGATGTTGAGTTGTAGGGGTCATATTTGAGGTTATAGTGGAAATGAAATTGGTTTCTAAATCAATAATGAAATTGGCTGTAATGGCTTTAGCACCTGAGGCTATCTGTATTTTCTCTTTGAAAGGATATTCTTTGCTATTATAGTAGTTTGATATTGAGTTGCAGGGTCAGATTTGAGGTTATAGTGGTAATGAAATTGGTTTCCAAATTAGTAAATCAATACTAAAATTGGATGAAATGGTTTTAATTTACTCTTGTTTCTTAATAGAAATAACATTATTCATTATTCAACAGAAATGGTAATATTATTTGACAAAAACATACATGTATGTCTCCAACAACTAATGAATAGAATGAATATAACATTGTGCACACACTCAGTTTGTATGTTTCCAACAACTTCTGAATAGAATGAATGTAAGAGTGTCTGAACACTTTGATTGCATGTCTCCAATAGCTTATGAGTAGAATGAATGCCTGAAATGAAAATGAGTGAGAGTTGATGTTTTAAAGTTTTTTCATATAGAAATTAATTGGTAGGGAAGATGGACATAGATTGCCATCTCCCAAATTCAAATGTGTGGCTTGAATTGATTTGTACATGATCAAATGGTTGATAATCTTTGATGGTTGGTCCATGTGCTTTCCTATTTTTAATGCAAGATTTGAAAAGTCTAGTGTGTTTACTTGAATTCAAAGGGTTAGTGTCATTTGTTGCATCCTTTGAACTAATTCTTGAATTGAATGTTGTCATTTATTGTGTTTAATCCTAAATGGAATGTTGAGAATTGAATGTTGTCATTTATTATCTTTAATCCTGAATGGAATGTCATTTATTGTCTTTAATAGGTTGAATGGTTAAATACACATGTACATATGGCTGACACAAATTTCACCTATTCTTGTGCAGGTATTATTGAGAAATGGGATGTGTTGCTCCAGTGGAAATCTGTAGGTGGTTGTTTGATGGGATAGGTGTACTCCTGAACAGAATTCAATGGAATGTTTTGTAGTGCATTTTGACTTATTTGGTAATTCAGAGCTGGAGATATTTGGGACATTATGTCTTGTCAATATGTGATGTTAAGGTTTGGTATTTGACACTTCTTGGCCCAATCAATATGTGGGCCCATTTTTGAGTAAATTATATAACTTATATAACTTAATATAAACTATTTATGTGCATATTTTTGATGATTTATGAATACTTTTTGATGGATGTGTGGGACCAATACTATAACTAGTATTGGTCCCTGCACAACAATAGAAAACTCTCCCCTATATATATAATGTTATGATTTTATAGTATAGTTTTTTTTGCAGCAAATTTTCACTCGGTCAACTATCTATTAACCATAACCATTATGAATATTTTCAATGACCTTGCTTCTATAATCATAATAAAGTATATCATATTTAAAATTTAATTTTGTATAACTCATAAATGTTATACGAAATTAAAACAAGGGTTACATAGTAGCTAGTTCCTATCGCTTAGCTTAAATATAGCTTAATTAAATTAAAAACAATAAACACAAAAAAAACAACTAATAAATATTGTATTGTTGAATGCTATCTCTAAAAGTTAAGAAATATGATTAACTAATATTGTTTATATTAACATATATACATTTTATATATGTGTTATATATGTGTGTTTTTTATTTTCATTAATTATATAATTTTTATAATTAAATTTATTAAAATATGTTTTTAACATAATAATAATATAATAATAATAATAATAATAATAATAATAAGTCACCTTAATTGAAAAAGGAAAAACATAATCATGAAAAAAAATCAAAGAATAAATAAAAGTTAAATAAAATAAATGAAAATTAATAAAATAGAAATGGAAGTTACTAAACACCATCATGAGACCCACTCACCATCTCCTTATATATATAAATTTAAATAATAATGAAAATACCAAAATTGAATTTTTTATGTTAAAATTGGTCAGTAGCATAAATTTTTGGTAAAGCAAACTAATATGCCGTCAAGGCACCTGAATAAGTAATACCTGCCTACTCAAATCTATAAAAATAAAAATATATAATTTTAATTTTAATAACTTTTAGAAAGACATTGTTGTTGGTAGCAGCGGGTAAACAAAATATAATAAAGCATAGCTATTATCGGCACTACAATCACTTATTTGAGATTGATGATCTCAAATCTATTACATATGTGTCGAGGAATGTTGGCTTGCTTTAAAATCTCAAATTTCAAGGACAACATGGTCGAGATTTAAATGAAAGCTTGAGATTGTCGAGCAAAGACAACAGTTGCTAGGATGAAAAGATTGAAGTCATCTTTTCCCATTTGATGTTCGACCACATACTACTTTCAATAAATTGATCAGTTTCACAATAGTAAAATCATATAAGGGAATCCACGTGGTTATTGGTTATTTTATAGGTCTGCACCTCATTCCACATTCTTTTTCCCTACACCCTCCCCATCTTCTTTGCAATGCATGACATGCCAAGAGTGAGTTTGAATTGCTTAGTTTATCAAATTGCCTTCCAAACTTCTGGTAGTCAAAGAGACAAATTGATTGAGACCAGAATTTGGGAAGAGTAAACCCAAAATTAAATGGATGTTGAATTTGAAATCGGTAGTGTGTTAGTGACTTGGTCAAATCTTGCAAACAACAACTTGAATCGAGCCTCAATTTTCAGTATTAACACAAAAGTTTGTAAATATAATGTGATTTGGATTCAAGCTTTCTCACTACCATATACACAATATATCATACACACAACATATCAAAAATGATATCTTTTTGGGTACTCGGTAAACGATAGTTAAGATGAAAATATCTCTCTATATAATTTAAATTGTATTTTTGAGTACATAAATGCATTTAGTCCATTGAAAATCCCTAGAATATATGGAATAAAATAAAAACATGAAATTCCAACAAATATTTACTTCATTTAAAATTAAGCTTTAATAAAAGGATCAAAGTGTAAAATAATGATCCTTATATACTTATTTTTTAAATTGTATTTTTAAATGCATAAATGGATTCAACCCTTTGAAAATCCCTTGAATACATGGAATAAAATAGCTTAAACATGTGATTCCAACAAATATTTTCTCCATTCAAAATTAACTCTTAATAAAAGAATCAAAATGTAAAATAATGATCACTAAAATATTACAACAATAACAATTTATGTTTTCAATTACTTTATATAGATATATAAATATATTATTAATTATTTTATTATTATAAATCATATTTAATATGAATGTTAACTTGAACGTTAAGATATTTTATTTATAGATTACATGTTATTTTTTTTATTAATATATTTTTCAAATAAATTCAATGGGGTGCCAAGATCCCAAGGTGTAATTGTGGAGGGGGCCTCGCCTCCTCGCTCAACTTGGCATTCAAATTAATGTAAGATAGCATGTAAAAGGTGTCGAACCCACGCTCAGAGAATGCTCTTTAATAGGGGTATCCCTTAAATCTTGTGGCTTGGTGTAACTGGTTGTGGTTTTTTAGTTTGGTCATGGGTGTGAAGGTCACGAAATTGGGCTTGGTGTGCAATGCAGGGTGGCTCCCTTCTAGAGCCATACTTTTCTCCTTGGCCACTACAAGTGGTAACAGAGTTTTTGCTAGACCTAGGTGGTGGCTTCCAATGTTCATTCCAAAATCTGGTGGTATGGGACCTGGATGCAACATGGGACCTTTGCTGCAATGATCTCACTAATGATTACTCAAAGGGGCGAGCACATACCAACGAGGGTTAGGGAAGTGCCCAGTTCTGCAGAGGAGCTCTTCGTATTAGTGCTTTTTGGTAAATTCTTTGAGTTTAATTACCCTGCTTGTTAAATTTATATGTTTTAGTTCTGGGGCTAGCCATTTGTTGATTACTCTGGGTTCCATTTTCTAATTAGAGATACTATTGGTTCTAAGGTTGGGTATGGGTGGGGGTTTGGAGGAGCCCTGTAGCACCCTCGTATAGAGCTTCCACCTGGGGATGTATGTGTTAGAGAAGGTGGTGAGATCCTCTAGAATTTTTCTATGTTTGTAGGGCATTGGTGGCTGGTTGTGAGGGTCCAAAGTGCATATGTTGTTCAATTGGGGGTTAGTGAGTAACACTACGAGTCCTTACTCTCCTAGTCAAAGGGGAAATGGAGAGCTTGCATTCTCGGGTTCACATATTGCATAAACACCTATATTGTCACTTGTTGGGGGATGGTAGTAACTCAGGAAGTTGGTCATTAGGAAATAAGGGTCATTGAAGATTAGAGTGCAGCAGATTATAGGTGTAATTGTCAGAACCTGGGCTGTGTGGTGATTTAACTTGGTGTACAAGCTGGTATATTAAGGTATTTTCTCGGTCCACTTGGTTCATCACTAGCTGAGTCGACACCTTGGGCTACACTTCCATGTAGCATCAACAAGAACATGCTCGATGGGGAGTGAGGCCTCGGGGCTAGCGTGGATTATAGAGATTAGAAAATTTTGACTTAGGGGAGGAGTTGGACCCCAACCTTACTCATTCTCTGGGCATAGTTTATTTTCCTCCACCCTTTTGATAATCTTGACACAATCTCCAACATGTCACCCTTTTACTAGAACAACTTGGGAGAGACCACCACGACAATTGTAACGTTGTTATTAGCTTCATGAATGACTTTCAATAGAACCACTGACACATGCATGATCAACTGGCTACCTTACATTGGGGACAATGATAGATTTATGAGAAGTTAGACTGTCTAGAGGGATGACTGGCCCACAAGGAGAAACATGTCCCTTGCTCCTTTAGTTCACCACCATCTCCTTGAACCAGTCCAAACCATCCAACGCTCGTTAATTCATCAAGCCCATGATGATATATAGTTGTATTCTGATACTTGAGACATTTTGGTATTGTTGGGCTATTAGCTTCGTTTTTCTTGTCAGTTTTCTTTACTAGTTTTATGATTTTGTTCCTATCTTCTGGCCAACAAATTTGGTGGGATTGAGGTAGGAAGAAGGCAAAAACCTAGCATATCTCCAAATAATCTTGTTTTGAACTAATGATTTTTTGTTTTACTCTCTCTCTCTCTCTCCTCGTCTCTCTCTCTCTCTATATATAGTATATATATATATATATTATATATATATAGGATAATATTATATATAACTTAATTTTACAAATTGAATTGAATTAATCACATCTCCCTCTTATTACTATTATACGAAAATAATTGAATCTTTTTATTTTCAATTATTTCTTATTTGCACATTGAAATATTTTATTGTGGTACATGTTTGTATATGTTTTTCCCAAAATTGATATTAAAAGAGATTAGTTAACATGGATATTAAAATTATTTATTTATGTATCCCATAGAAATATCAACATTAGTTGTCTTTCGTTTTAATTACTTTAAAATGATTTTAAAAGTTGATATAAAATTATCTTATTGCATATAGATAGTGAAATATTCTATTTATAAGTGAGAGTGAAATATTTTTCCATATCTTATTTGTATTGGGTTGTAATATCAAAAACCAATAGCGCAAACACTGTTAGAGTGAGACATTTTATAATACTTTTAAATAAAACTAACCAAATATTTATATATTTTTTATTTCGATATATAATACAACATTATTTGTTAATTCAAAAGTATATTATTCTTATTTTAAAAGAGTGACATGTGTCACCATGTTGAACAACGAAATAAAATTTAGCAAACATAACCTCATATTGGGTTGAAGAATGATTCTCTTGGCTCAATATAAAATGGATATAAATCCTCTAAAAAATTCATGGGACACTCAAATTCTATAAATTAATCTTTTAAAAATTCCCTACTAAAATTTGAATAAATTAATAAATAAAATAAAATAAAAAACTAAAACCCCAATTAATCAAATTATGCTAGAGAAAACAATGTGACCAATCAAATGCAAGGGGGAAAAACAATGCGACCAATCAAATGCAAGGGGGAACTATGAGGAGGAGGTCAAGGACATAAAAAAACAAGTGAATGATTAATTTATTTGAAACTTGAAAATGAATATCAATCAATTGTTAGAATTATGACTATACATAGAGGGGGGAGGGGTGAATCAGTATAATGACTAGTTTTAAAATAATTTAAAACAATTCAAAGAAAATAATCATCAATTGCACAAGCATGATATGAAAGAACTAGATCTACATGGAAACCTTCAAGGGAGAAAACCACAAAAAATATTTATATCAATATTCCTTTAGGTACCAATCTATTATTACATCAATTAATTATCACCAACTAGAAGGAGACACCAATCCCCTGATTTATAGTAACCAACATGAAGGAGACACCAATCCCTTGAGTTATAGACACCAACCTGAAGGAGACACCAATCCTCTGATATACTTATGAAATCAAATAACTGATTATTACTTTGTTATGTCCCTCACAACTATGTATACAACACTAACTTGGATCTTTACAACTCTGCATACTACTCCCTTCTATGTACTTTATATATTTATGCCAATGCACTTTTTTCATCTCAAGACTCATCTGTTGCATAGATTAAACATTGCTCCTCTTACTTGTTGCAACACTTGTTTTCACTTTAGCACTAAGCCTTATTTTGTGGACCTCAAATAATATCTTTTTAATTACCCATAAACATTCCTCAA
>APFE031694184.1:58186-82556 GCA_000404065.3 Pinus taeda
GACATCAATGACAACACAATTCCAACATTAATCCCCATGATTTAAAAGACTTATCCTCTTAAAAACACATTTAATAGAATTATAACCTATTGACATCTTCTCTTGCTGCTACATCCCATCCCATTTAATGACATGAATAATTACCAATAATGCCTTCGAATGTTCTATTGTTGAGAAAATTCAACTCCTCCCTTCCATGAAGGTTGTATGTGTGCTTATTAGTTTGAAAGGTGCAATCCTTGTTAATCCACACAATTTCTTGATTTATGTCTTAGAGGGTCTTTCATTAGATGTTATTGTTATCTTATCACATAAATTCGTATTTTAGAATTTTCCATGATATATGCTATCGACCGTCAATACAAAAGGGAAGACATAGTCGATTGAAAAGTCTACTTGCAATACAAAAACCAAAGGAACATAATAATTGTATTGACAAGATGACCGATACATGATGACTGTGAAGAAATTCTACATTTTCTATTTAAAATTTAGTCGATATGCCGTATTCAATAATGCATACAATGGATGAACTTTTGTGGAAAGCCACCAAAATTATTTGGTTCTATGGATTCACTCCACTCTACCACGTTTTTTATCGATAGAATAAAAATGTGCAAGCCCTATTTTAGATATGATGATATATGGAGTGGGATATACATTTTTTAAATCCAATTAAAAGATTATAGGTGGGTGTTTATTTTGTTACGATAATATCTAAATACAAGATAAATGTAATGATACATGTGTCATTATTCATAAGATGCATATTATTATTAATTGAATTTAATTTGATTGTAAATTTGAGGAATATATCAAATTTCAAAGAAATAGGAGTTTGATTGGGTTGTTATCATATTTTAATAGACAATTATTACCTTTTCTATATTTTGAATATTGCTGATAAGCAATCTTTTATATCCATTTTTTATTAGACAATTTAGTGGTTGGCACACTGGAATGTTATCCCGCCTATCTTATTATTATTCCATGTGGGACATTTTTGGTCCCTTGTGATAAGGCTCAAAGAGTAGGCTCCCCACCCTCGTGAAATCTCAACAGTCTCAATTTTCACTGAGTCATATAAAAAATAAATAAAATAATACAAACAATGCACTGGTTTCCTTACTTTCCCATCCAATGGATTGCAATGAAACTCTATGTGTACATCTTGGAGTGACATGAAAATGTAATTAGTTTTGAACAGAAAGTATTAAAACACTGTAATGGAATTGTGAGTGCACATCTTGAAGTGACATGAAGATGTAATGGAATTGTGAGTGCACATCTTGAAGTGACATGAAGATCTAGTTGGTTTCAAACAAAAAGCCTCAAATCAGAAGAAAAACCCAAAAAGAAAAGGGTATGTATACCAGGATTTTAAAAAACCAAAAATAAAGGGATACATGGATTGGAAAAAATGGGCCATCATTTTTTTTCCCTAACCAATGGTCTTACATAGGTTTTTTAAGCGACCTTCCCTTTAAAAAACAATTTTCTACATAATAATGAACATTATAGGTTTTAACCTTTCTTTTGTTTGAAACATTACCAAAAACTTCCTTTTTTTGCATAAGATTCCCATTATAGAAAGTTTGAGGTCTAGATGAGCCTCTTAAGGAATATTATAAAATAATAGTGGAAATAATAAAATAAGATAAGATTAGATTACCTCATTAGCGTTTGGAGGGAAAAAAGGAGAGAAACTACTTTTTCAACTCATATTTTCAATCCTATCTACCTACAATTTTACTCAAATTTCAAGAGGGTGCACTTATTGGGTGCATAATTTAATTTTGCATTCAAGGAGTACCCATATTGCATAATTTCGATGGACCCTACTACACTAAAAATGTAAAATACATCAGAAAATGTGATTGCAATCACATTCTTTCAAATATTTCATATTTTTCGTGTCGTAGGGTCTATCGAAAGTATGCAACATGGTTACTCCTTGGATGAAAATTTACATTTTGTATCTAACGAGTGCTTTCGCTCAAAATTTGAGTAAAATACAGGGAGATAAGTTGAAAATACGAGTTGGAAAAACAATTTTTTTTTGTTTACTCCCAAAAATTGGTGAATCATCCCTATAGTTGACATCATCGGTATTGAATCTTTTTATTTTTATATAGATTATTATTTTATACATTTTCATACTTGTTGTTATATTTGTATTTTTATTTTAGAAACAAATGTTTACTTTCAATTAGTTTTGAAAATTTCAATAGATTTATAATGCTTCATTGAAGTTTTTGAAAAAATTAAATATTAATTAAATTTAATTTGAATGATCCAAAATAAAATTTGAATTTTATTTTTTGGTTCATTTACATGAAATTGACAAAATTTTATGGTGTTTTTAAATGAATTGTCAGAAATTTTTTTTTATTTTTAAATAAATAAAAACAAAAACTTATTTTGCAACCAAATGTCATTAAATTTATAAAAAACCACCCACTTATCAAAATCTAAGATTTATGAAAATGAATTGTCATTGATGAAGTACCAAACCAAATGTAATAACATTAAATAAGCAGTACACCTATCAAAATTCTATTAATATTTATTTTTTACCATATATTTTTATTTAAATATACGAGGACAATCAATTAGTTTATATTATTTTTTTTAAGTGATTATTTTAATTTATACATAATTACAATATTTATTTAAATTTATTTATTTTTTATATTTAACTTCATTCCCTTTTTTATTTCACAAAAATTAATAGGTAAAAGATTTGTTGACATGACATGTGGATACAATTTTCTATTTCATTTTACATAAATGCATCCCAATAAAAATAAATAAATAAATATATAAAGCATCACAATAATATGATTTATCTTGAAAACAGTAACGAGTAATTCATTTTTCAATTTTTTTTTGTTCTAGGATTGAATTAAAACCTAGACGTTGCTCTGCAACTATTCCTCTGTGATTGAGGTTGTTGCCTCAGCCCTGTGGCCGCTTCGGAGGGCTTTGCTCTTCTCATGCACGACGCTTTGAACCTGCGCGGCGCTCCCTTTCTGCGCGACGCTTCGGCCCTCTGCTCTCGCTTTACTGGGGTATCTTTTCTATGTTGGCTTGAAGGCTATGTTCGTTGGGATTTGGGTGTGCTTGGGTCAATCGAGCTAAGGCGATGTTGCATCAATGGAGCTACTGCTGCCTCTCATTTCTGATGCTGAGGCTTTTATCAAACTTCCTGATTCTCTTCCAAAGAAGAAAGCGACCGAGGTTGCGAAGTTTTTGAAACGATTGGATGACATCCCTGAGATTTCGCTCCCTCCTGAGGGTCCGATTCAGGTCGCCCTTTCTTTGGCTGAGCATGCTTTGGTTGGTCAATTCACTGGACTTTGGCCCTCCCCCAAAACCACGGAGAGCTGGGTTGTAAGGAACTGGGCGCCGCTGATTGAAAGCAGAGTCACTTCGTATTTTCTAGGGAGGGGATTCTTTCTGTTTGAATTCTCTTAAAAGGATGATAAGGATCTGATATTCTGTAACGGTCCCTATTTCATGGGGCCTCAGGGGCTGTATCTCAATAAATGGATGCCTGATTTTGACCCAGTAGTTGACGTCCCCATAGCCATCCCTGTGTGGGTTAGGCTACCCAATCTGCCAGTGCATTGCTAGAGGTTGTCCAAAGAATAGTGAAGTTGAGAAAGGCAAGGAGGAAGGATGGACTCAGGTCAAAAGGACAAAAATCGATCACAAAGCCACTAGAACTAGTAATATAAATGGAAAAGTCCCCCAGGCAGGCTCTGGGATTGAAACACCTCTCATGGAAGAACAAGGAAACAAATTTACCCAGTTAAGCTCAACATTAGTAGACACCCAAGAAATAGATATGCAGAAAGAAGGATTGCCCCACAAAGATCCCCCCTCGGGACCAAAGCAAGTCGAAAGTAATGCAGACAGACCAAAAGAGATACCCACAAAAGAGGCTGAGGAAGTGTAAGGTTCGGAGGACTCAGAAGAAGAAGGTGAAATAGGGGATTCACAAACCTCGGCTAGAAGATCATTGAGAGGCAGAAAATCTACCCATGAAAAAAGAGAACATGAGACTTATAAAGACAAACTCCAAGGAAGCCAACCAACCCTTGAGAAACTCTTGGAAAAAACTCCGAAGACGACCAAAAATCAGTCCCACAGCTCTAAAGGAGCTCTCCACTCAAAAAGCAAGTGATGAAGATTATCTCCTGGAATTGTAGGGGTATGGGGAGCAGAATAAAAGAAGAAGCCATCAAAAGCCTGATAAGGTCCGAATCTCCTGATATACTCCTCATCCAGGAGACTAAAATGGAGGACAAAGCCTTCCCCCATATCAGCAAAAAATTGTGGAAGAGAAGTGAAGGGCAAGCTGTTTCAGCTCGTGGTGCCTTACGAGGCCTGGGCACTCTTTGGAATGCAAACAAATTCTCAAGGATCAAAGAGGTCACCAACACCCATTGGTTGTTCTCTAAGATGCAACACGTTGATTCAAATGAGACCCTCTATCTCTTCAACGTGTATGTTCCAGTCAACGTAGGAGAGAAAAAGATCTGCTAGGATTCCATTAGAAGTTTGGCAGATTCTGAAGATTTAGCGAATATCATCATCGTAGGGGATCTAAATCTCACCTTATCTTTGGCTGAAAAGCGTGGAGGAAGAATTGTAAGGGATCCAACAAGAGAATGAGTTGAGGATCTGCTTCAGGATTGGGACATGATCGACATTAAACCTTCATCGGGCAAGTACACTTGGTCCAATAAAAGATTCAATCCGGGACATATTGTTGCAAGGTTAGACAGATTTCTTGTCCAAAGTACTTTTCTTCTTCTTGGCTTAGTGTCTAGAATGCATATTCTCCCTTGTAGTGTCTCCAACCACAGACCCATCAAACTTTATCTTTTGGCCGATATGGATCAAGGTCCTATCCTTTTAAATTCAATCCCCTTTAGGTTAAGGAAGAACCCTTTATGCAATTAGTAAAAGATACTTGGAAGCAACCAGTCAATGGCTTTGCCTTCTTTGTTTGGGAGGAAAAACTCAGGAGAATGAAAGCTGCAATGAAAACTTGGTTAAAATCCCTTCCTAACTCAGCAGTGGAAAGGAAAACGATCCAAGAATGTGTCGAGATACATCATCTGAGATTGGAAAATGAAGAGATCACAAAAGAAATTCTAGACAAGGAGGCTGAACTTTAGCAAAATCTTCTCAAAGCAAGCTTGGCCAAGGAAGAGTGTTGGAGGATTAAATCTCATAGGCTTTGGCTCAAGGCAGGAGATAGGAACTCATCCTTCTTTCACAAGCAAGCCCAAGCTCGAAAAAGTTCCAATTCCATCTCAGAAATCAAGGAAGAGAACATCAAACACATAGATATGCAAAGCATAAAAAACGCTGCTTTCCTCCACTTCAAAAATTTGTATAGTGAAAAAGAGGGTCTAGGGCACATTTCAACTTTAGTGAATGAGGTGCCCTCTCTGATTTCTGCCAGAAAGAATCAGGTTTTGGTAGCGGAAGTCACTAATAATGAAATAAAAACCGCCCTCTTTACAATGGAGCCAGATAAGGCCCCGGGCCCAGATGGCTATACTGCCATATTCTTGCAGAATTGTTGGCAGATTATGGAAAAAGATTTATGCAGAATGATTCGGAAATCTCAAGCTTGTCAGAAAATTGGGGGAAGCACCAATTTGGCTTTCCTGGCCCTTATTCCTAAGGAAAAAGGCGCCAATTCCGTCACCACATTTCACCCTATCTCCCTTTGCAATATAGGCTACAAGCTGATAACAAAAGTGATCGCAAAGAGACTGAAAACCTTTCTTTGAGGCATTATTCATGAGAATCAGGGAGGCTTTATTCAGGGAAGACAGATTGTGGACAATTTTATCCTGGTCCAAGAGGCGATCCACTCAAGCTTGAGCCGGAAAGAGAAAGGAATGGTTATCAAGTTAGATCCTGAAAGCGCTTTTGACAGGGTGAGACATAGATTTATGTTTGATGTCCAGCACAAATTTGGTTTCGGTCTCAAATTTATCATCTGGATCAAGGCTTGTATAGTGAGCCCTGGATTGCCCCTTTGGTGAATGGGAGGGTTACTGATTTCTTTAGCGCCTCTAGAGGGCTGAGGCAAGGGTGCCCTCTCTCCCCCTTGCTCTTTGTCCTCCAAGCTTCTGTTCTCAGCTTCCTTTTGAATAAAAAGCAGACTGGTCAAGAAATAATGGGATTGAACACCGCAAGAGGTGTCAAAAACATAAACCATGCGCTATTCGTGGATGACTCTCTCTTGCTGGGTGCAGCCTCCTTGCCCTCTGCTAAAAGATTTAAAGATGTGGTGGATGCCTATTGTGAAGACTCTGGAAGTAGCCTCAATAAAGGCAAATGTCACATCTATTGCTGGAACTCTACTGCCAGATCGCTTCAAGCCATCTCCAGCTGTTTTGGCTTCGTAGCCTCCTCTTCTTGGTCATCCTTCAAGTATTTTGGGCTCCGTGTTTTCCATAAAAGGGCTCTCAGTAGAGACTGGCTGCCTCTGTTGGAAAAATTTAAGTCCAAAATCCACTTTTGGGGCTTCAATCGGCTCAACCTGGCTGGCAAGATAGTGCTTATAAAAGCTGTCTTGAACAACCTTCCCATCTATCAGTCTGCAGTTATGATGGCTCCTATCAGCATCATGAGGAAAATGGAGGATTACATAAGGAATTTCTTTTGGAAAGGCAGCAAAGCAAATGAGAAGAAAATCCTTCTATTAAGTTGGGATATAATCTCCTTGCCCAGAATGGAAGGTGGATTGAACTTCAAGAATATTAATAAGAAAAATATCGCATTAGGCGCAAAATCGTTATGGAGGATTATTGACCCAAATCTGGGTTGGGCTTAGCTAGCGTTGTGGAAAAAATATTTCCGTGGGCAGAGAACACGCTGTCTAGACAATCCCATTACAACCTCTGGAACGATGATCAAAAAACTGTGCGCAAAATCTTCCTCCTTAATTAATCCCCATGCGCACTGGATCCTTGGAAATGGAAAGCGCATTAAAATTTGGGATGATCGTATTATGGGTTGTGATCCCCTAGCTGATGATCGCTCCCTAGTTTTGATGAAAGATTGGATGGACAAAGTTGGTTTGAAAACTCTGTTGGACATATCACATTGGGAGAATGGTGATTGGCAGAGTTGGGAAAAATTAGAGGTGCCTAAGAACCTTTCCAAAGATTACGCTATCTTCCTGTCCCTCTCAAAAGGCAAAGCCCCTTTGAACAATAGAAAATCAGACACTTGGGGATGGGGTCCGATCCCCGGGCGCTACTCAGTTTCACAGGGTTATAGGCAGAGCAATCTGCACCCTCATGTTCCTCCTGATCCAAAGCCCTGGAAGGGGATCTGGTCTCAGAAAACGATCCCTAAAATCAACTCATTCTGCTGGCTTCTTTGCCATTAGAGAATTTTGATCGACGACAAGCTTCGAAAAAGAGGCTATATGGGGGCCTCCCATTGCTCGCTATGTGGGGAATACGAGAAAATGCCTCCCATTTGATGCTCTTCTATAAATTTGTTGCAGAACTTTGGAAACAGGCCTTTAGTCCATGGAGCATTGACTTCGCCCCCCCTAATCGCTACTCAGAACTGTTCTCAAACTCAAAAATAACGTACCCTCGTGGCACTCCTCAGAATGCTCATATCAAAGAAGCCTGGCTCGCCCTTCCCAAATTAATCTGCTAGCATATATGGCTGGAAAGAAATCAAAGGATATTCAGAGACAAGAAGAGCCATCCCAAGCTTACCTGGGTAAAAATTAAAAGCCATCTAAAAGACTGTTTGGGAGAACAACTAGACAGGGCAGATCTTAGTGAACAAGACGCTAAATGAGGTGCTACTCTTGATCTCCACTTCATTGATATAGTCAGGCACCCCTCGCCTTAAATCACTGGCAAATTCACCTTAAGGCTGCAGAATTCTTTGAGTTTTGCATCAAGAAGGCAAGAAATGCTCTCTTTTTTGACGGGGCAGCAAAAGGCAATCCTGGTATTTTCGGAGGAGGTGGAGTAGTCAAAAGTGCAGAGTGCAAAACTGAATTTAGATACGCCTCGGGAGTGGGCTTCAATACCAGCATTCAAGCTGAAGCTCTGGCTCTTCTCGAGGGGCTCAAGCAGCTCATTTTTTTGGGTATCAAAGATGCAATAGTTTTTGGGGATTCCCATTCTATTATAAAGGCCATTGTGGACAATTCTTCCCCTTCAGATTTAAGGTTAGCAAGATTGATGAGCAGAATTAGATCCCTAATAAAATCCTTTGAGAGTTTGGAATTCCTTCATGTAAAGAGAGATAACAACAAAGAAGCTGATGCTGAAGCCAATAAAGCGGTTCTCCTCCCTCTCGGAGTTCTTCTAAGAGATGGAGATGAAGGCTGGGATCCCATCCCTTAACTGTTTGATTAAAATGTTTTATTGTCTTTTATTGGAGCAGTTTGTTTGTATCTGCAAATTAGGAAAGATAGAGAAGATTACTGGTAATATAGTTTGCAAAATTCACAGGCTCACTAATGAGGAAGCCATTTGGTTGCTGGCCGAGGAAAAAATTGAGCTCTACCTATATTTTTATAACCTGAATTGAGACATTTCTGCCAAAAATCAATACATCATACTAACCGTTTATGTAAAAAAATTCATTTTCCAAACAAATTTGACAATTACCACCGCCAGTGTCTTTATTTCTGTTCAGGCCTGTTGCCACTAGGGAGGCATTATACAGTCAACCAGCCGCTCCTTACATCTCGATGTTTCAAAGAGTTTGAGGAATTTTTTGTCGGGCATTCAGCGACACTCCGTCCGCAGCCCCACGTTACAGTTTGTTTTATTCAACCAAATGGACTTTTCGTGCACGCATTTTATTAGTTTTTTTCTTAGTAATATCATCATTAACTATATCAGTTAATTTGAAATATTCATTTGTATAACTCTATGCAAGGAAATTTTACACAGACTCGGCCTGTACAAATACTCTACTGCAAGAAAATCGACCCTTTGTAATTCAAATTCAACGGAGTTTGGCCCAAGGAAATAGAGGTGGTAAGATCAGATGATGTTAATCTAATGGTTAGTTGGAGAAGTTTAGTTTCTACCTATATATACCTATGAAATTAATCTAATGGTTAGTTGGAGGAAGTTTAGTTTCTACCTATATATATACCTATGAACTTTATTGACTTGAAAAAATGATCAGACAATACTAATATCTAGTCGTCCTACCAATAAAATATTTTATTGGCAACACAGATAAAAACATAATATTTATTTCCCCGCGGCCTGCTTCCGAAGTTGGCAAAGGTAGTATTAAAGTGAACAACATCACAGTTTTTTTTCCTCCTTACCAGAATATATATTTGGGGAATCCTTTCAGCACTGTTTCTCGTTTTGAGGAAGGGAGTCGGGGTAAATGGGCCGATTGCAATTTTAGGAATCTAGCTTGGCCATGAACTTTGGACAACTAAATGTAGCACGTCGAAGCTAGCTTAGCCCAAAAATCTAGTCCAAAGGTCAATTAGTAAGGCTGTTGCAACTCCTATAGAGATGGAAGCCTTTATCTACTTGAAGCCATCTTGTCTTTTAGTTTTTACAATTATTATTTTAGCATAGAGAAATGTTTTGTTAATTTTCTTATTAATTATGTGTTCAAAGTCAAGTACTTTGTCATACCATAAGACTATAACATTGAATTATTCCACTACTAACCATATTGTTTCTAATAAAAAATTATATATATTGTCATTAAAATTAAGTTAAATGAGTGTAATTATATATATTGTTGCTTAAATTTTTATTAATTTTATAATTTTTTTGTTAAATATAATTGATAAATATTTTAGAATAATTTAAATGTTTATAAGTAGTTTTAAAAACATCCAATTTTGTATATATAAAATATGCTTTATATAGTAATAAAAATCCAATTTTAAGATAACTTTATATATATTATGATATTACCTCTCTTAGAATAAATTATTGTTATTATTATTGTAAAAAACATATATATTGAAAATTATAAATATATAAATTTTGAATTGCAACATAAATATTTTTCATATAAAAAACATAAAGAATTAAAAATGTGTCTAAATAAATAATTTAAAATAAATTATATTTAAAAAAACTAGATAATTCATTGCAAATAAATTAATTTAAATGAATATTATAACTAAAAATATGTTGTTATTTATTTTTTAAACTAAATTTATGCTTCAAATG
This sequence comes from Pinus taeda, assembly GCA_000404065.3. Taxonomy (NCBI): domain Eukaryota; kingdom Viridiplantae; phylum Streptophyta; class Pinopsida; order Pinales; family Pinaceae; genus Pinus; species Pinus taeda. The sequence goes on from APFE031694184.1 coordinate 68,416, forward strand.
ATTAATTAAAAAATTAAAAACTATCAAAATTAAAAATAATATAATATAATATATGAATGAACTTATATTTATAGTTTGTATATAATTTTTTAGTAAAATTATGTAGTAAAATATAAATATTAAAATATATTTGATAGGTGTATTCTTTATTAATTGTTATGACACTTGGTTTCGTACTTCATATAATGACAAATCATTTTCATAAATATTTAGATTTGATAGGTGTATTCTTTATTAAATGTTACTACACTTGGTTGCACCCAAGATTTTTTTGATTTTTTGTTTTTTAAATAGTTTTTTTTCTCACAATTCAATTTTAAACACCATGAAATTAGTCATTGCAACCAAAGATTTTTTTGATTTTTTGTTTTTTTAAATAGTTTTTTTTCTCACAATTCAATTTTAAACACCATGAAATTAGTCATTTCATATTGGAGTCGTCTACCGAGGGGGAGGAATTGTCGTATGGCCAAAAGTGTGGATGAACTCCAAGCAAAAAAATTTCAAAAAAATCTTGTAGAGACAGTGTTTGAATCATGTTTTTGATGGTGGAAATGGATTCAGCACCATCAAAAACCTTTGGGGCACCCAAAATTATGAATTTTATGAGCTTTTAATTGGATTTACAGAAATCCCTGCCGAATTTTTTCAAAATATAACTGGAATTTCCATAAATTTCAGGGAAAAAAATCATAAATAAATAAACTAATGAGAAAATAAAAAAACAAATTTCAAACATTTCGCAATATTTAATTTTTTCAAAACTTTAATAAAAATCTATTTAGAAATTTCTTTAACTTACTGAAAATCAAGGTTTTTATTTTTATTTTTTTTAAACAATATACCCTGCTTTTGACGGGTATAAAAAACAATGAAAATATTGTTGTAAGTGTATATATTTCGCTAAACTTTTCGTAGACGATAATGTTTCCTGATGTCCTTATTCAATGAACTTGACATTTGAATCAACAACTCAAATTGTCAACTTTCAGATAATAATTGGTCCTGGACTTTAGAGAGTAATCATTAATGATGAAATAATGTCATCGTTTTCAATAAAATAGTCCTTCCAAATTCGTACGCAGTAATGGGTTTAGTTTTATCATTTTTCAAACTGTTGACGAATCGCTTTCCTGCTCGCTTGATAGTCACGCAACCGCTCCTGGCAGGTCTTGACTCTTGATTGATGTTTCAAAGATATTCACGATTTTTTGTCAGGCTAAATGATTCAGTGACGATGTTACAGTTTGTTTTATTAAATTGAATGGACATTCGGTCAATGAAATTTATTAAATTATTCAAACCATATTCACATTATCATATTGCAATAATAACGAGCTTGCTCATAGCAACAAATAACCATCATATCATATCACTTAATTTGAAATAGCAACAAATAGCCATCAGATCACTTAATTTGAAATAATTGGTTTGTATCAGTTTCATTATTCTCGGCAATTTTACTTCGAATATTCCGCTGCAAGCAAGTCGTCCGTTTATAATTCAACTTCAACTGCCAGAGGCCAAATGCGAACGTGAGAGATTTGACACTCAACTATCCGCTCCTTACTCACGGATGTTTCAAAGATTTTCAGGATTTTTGCGGAGTTGTCTATAATGCGATTTTTTGGAGATTCTGGTGATGGAATCTGGCGGAAGAAATGAGGTTAAATCTTGATTTTTAGCAGTTAAAATGGTTTTTTAACTGCATATTTGGATTCAGCGCCTTGAAAAACCCTGGGAGCCATTGATTGTGCAGAGACTAGCTATCAAACTTGGGATTCCAATGAATTGCTGCCGGATTTTAACCGAAAAAATACGCCGGAAAAACTTTCAAAAAATCACGTTATAGACTACTGCGATTTTTTCGTCAGGCTAAATGATTCTGTGACAAAATGTACGCAGCACGACGTTTGTTTTATTCAATTAAATGGATTTTTCGTGCAGTTATTTTATTTTATCAGTTGTTTCTAATAATATTCTCATCATTATCAGTTGATTTGAAACATACGTGTGTATAACTCTATCCTAGGAGTTTTACATGAGACACCACTTGTACAAATATTCCACTGCAAGCAAATCCACCCTTTCTAATTCAAATTCAACTCCCAGATGCCAAATGAAACCGTGAAAGCTCGCTAGTCTATACAGAGGGATTTAAAGAAAGAAAAATCGACACGTACAATCAGAAATTGCTCACATCGAGTCGTTCTACGATCAAGGACTATTCTATCATCAACACAGATAAAAACATAATATCTTTTTTCCTTGTCTACCTCTAGAGTTGGCAAAGAGAATATTAAAGTGAACAAATGCTAGAGAGCAGTTCCGTGTCATTCGAAGTTAAAAATTAGTTTACTAAAAACAAGTATAATTTTTTAGTATAATTTTGTATGGAAAAAAATAATAAATTGATATGTTGAGTGGATAAATTAATTATTTGATGAAATTCATGGAATTAATAAATTTTAGTGAGTAGTAACTCATATTATAATAATGAAAAGTAATTTTTTGTAAATATATTTATTTACATCTTTTTTATCTATTTAAAGATTTGTTTTTATGTTGGGAATGAGAAAAACATAAATAATAGTGAAAAATAATTCTTGGTAAATATATTTATTTACATCTTAATTTTTTATTGATTTAAATATTTGCCTAAGTGATCTTAAACATGTTATTTATTCATTTCAAACCTTAAGAATAAAAAATCACTGCACAAATATCTAGAGTTATCCACATGGTATTATATTATAGGAAAGTTGCAATAAGGCATTCAAATTATGGTCAAATCAAACATTTGAAAATTAGCTTTTTTAATAATATTGGAAAAAAACATTTTTCAAAGTTAAATATTCTAAATTGCATTGGTCAATGCTAAACTAGTATTGGCCAACAAACAAATCCATAACTAAATCCTATCATCAAAAAAACTAATATTTTAATAATGTGAAAGAAAAAAATTCTAACACTTTTACTTTATTAAGAAAATAATATTATGTTTTTAACTATCTAATTGAGTACCAACAATAAGTCATAAGTAAATAATAACACTTTTATTTTATTAAAAAAATAATATTATGTTTTTAACTATCTAATTGAGTACCAACAATAAGTCATACTTAAATAATAAGTAAGACACAAAAATAATCAACCGAAAATATCTTACTTACAAATCCCAATACATTTGAATAAAAAAATAATATTATTAATAAACAACTATGTAAAGTAATACATACAAATCACAATTCACTGGACCAAAAAACCTAATAAAATTAATAACAGTTATGTAAAGTAAAATTTGCAAGACACAAAAGTAATCAACCGAAAATATCCTACTTATACATCGCAAATCATTTGAATAAGAAAATAATATTATTAATAACAACTATGTAAAGTAATACATACAAATCACAATTCACTAGACCACAAAAAAAAACATAATAAAATTAATAACAGTTATGTAAAGTAAAATTTGCATTTTAGACAACAAAAGAGACAACAAACAAAGGTATGTATATTAATAACAGTTATGTAAAGTAAAATTTGCATTTTAGACAGCAAAAGAGACAATAAACAAAGGTATGTATATCTTATTATGGGAACTAAGAGAATCATATAAAAACTATTTCAAAACATAACTAACAAAACTATAGAAAAACTATTCCAGAATATAACTAAGAAAAAAACATATTCCAAAACATAAATGGTCTTTGGATAGAAAAATTATTCCAAAAGATAAATGGGCTTTGGACTTAGACTCCTCACTGTAGAGAGGGTAATAACCAAGGTCTTGGGATATGTCTAGTGAGCCTCCACACCATTGAACTTGTGATCCAAAGAGTTCATCCTGTCATGAGTTGTAATTGGTCTACTGCCAATAAAGTCTTTTTTTTTTTTTGTCTCAGGTTACTTAATAAAGCTCTATTAAAAAATAACTTCAAGTGTTACTATATGTCCACCATGTACATGTATCCACTATATGGGTGTAATTTGTATTTGGTACCTAATCAACCACTTCCACTAAAACTTTTGTATATATTAGATAATGTCATTCCTTTTCAATGTCCATTTCCACTTGTTCTATTTCTTCCTTAAATGGATAATGAGTACATTGTTTGTATCGATGAGTAGAAATTTCAGCCCTTTGTTGAGCATGAGAGCATTCTTGCTATCTAAAGTAAGTGCACCATGTTAACTATGTGCTCATTGTTAGGGCATGTTGAAAAAATGTTGAAAGATACCTTGCAAAGAGAAACATAGATGAAACACTCCAAAATAGTTGGACTAGAAGAAGTCATTGAAATGCAAAACATCCAAAATAGAGGAGGGGGCTAGGATCCCAACAATAAACCAGGTGACACGAAGAAAGACTAGTTGTGCCAATAAGGAAGGGAGACACAAGAACCCAACAAAAGTCTAGAGGACATGGAATAGAATAAGCCACCAGAGCAATGAGAAATGAGCCATGGAGATAGAGAAACCCAAAATAAAAGTTCCTACTCTACCCTGAGGGGTAGAGAAAAAGTAGGAAAAGTCAATAGAAAAGAAGCAATATGAAAATAAGGCATCAAAAAATAGGGAGAAAGATATAGTAGTCAAATTAACTAATTCAAGTAAGGATGCCACTTCCCATCTAGAGTTCCCAACTAACCTATAGCCTCATATCCTCCCTACCCTACTTTTTCTCCCCTCATATCCATCATGTTTTTCAATATACTATGACATTGACTATACCGATCTAGCCATTGACACAACCAAGATGGTTGAAGCATCAAATCTATCAACCTAACTTCTATACTAAGCAACTAGTAATCATTATCACAGGTCTAGGAGAACATGTCCATCACCAGACTCCCATGATTCTAAGCTTAGAGGTTAAATGAAGGGAAATTCCTCCACCCCTCCTCAAAGAACTGGGGTCAACACCTTAATATGAACTACACTACGACATTGGTTGGATACTTGTCATTGAATAATCCAGTCAGATAGTGATATCATCTGGAGTTTGCACGTAGCCCATGTTATAATAGTGCATATCAAGTAGATACAAAATATAATAGAATAATGTACATCATGCCATGCCTTAGTGGACATCTCAACATCCCCCAGTTAACATCATGGATCTTGGCTATCACATAGTCCCTTCCAATTTGCACGTTAGTTCTCATCCAAGCATATACCTTACAACACACACATAAACATGTGATCATAATCGTCATGCTATTAGGTTCGGTATCCACATGCCCAATTTTTTTCAATTAATATCAACATGATAGAAGTAAATTTTACATTAAATAAATCATAACTATTATAAGTCATACACTAAATAAATCATAACCAAATAAGCCATACATAAGATAAATCATACATCAAATACTTTAATAAAAAAAATGATCCATCAAGTGTTTTATATAAGTTCTCTCATTTATCCAACTGAAATGAAGAAATACATAGAATTCATAAATAAAACAACTTGAAAACAAAAATAGGGTCTCAACATGAGTAGCTATCTAGGTAAAAATGGGCATCACAAATGGTCAAAAAGTGAGGGGTAGCAATGATGTATAGTCTCTACATCCTCCCAAGTGGCAGATCCTAGGCTATTCTTGTTCCATTGAACCTTAACCTGGTCCACCAAAGGATGCTTGAGTTGTTAAACCCTATGGTCCAATATGTGTAACGATTTAACCATTACGATTCCCATGTCCAAGACCTATAATTCCCTCCAATCGAGTTCATGAGATTCATCAAAAACACAATGTTGTATAAAAAATACATGAAAAACATCACGAGTTTTATTCAAATGGGGTGGAAATATAAGATGATAGCCAACTACCCCGATTGTTTCTTTGATTCTAAAAGGTCATATAAATTGAGGTCACAAATTTGTCCCTTTCCCAAACTGAATGGTGCTTTTGCTATGGAGGATATGAATAAGAACTTGGTCTCCCACTTCATAGATTTGATCAGTCCTATGTGCATCCACATAACTCTCTTATTTTTCTTGTTCTTCCTTTAACCTTTGTCAAATATGTCTTATGTTTTTCTACTTTTCTTGAACAAATTCTAGCCTAAATATTACTCTTTCCTCCAACCTTTCCAAAATCAATAATTTCCTACATGGCCTCCCATATAAGGCTTCATAAGGAGGCATCCTGATTGAATTGTGGTAACAATAGTTATAGGAAAACTATGCCAATGGTAAGTACCTTTACCACTGAGTTTGGTTATCCATAATGTAAATCGTAAGCATATATTACATAACCTAATTTACTCTTTTGGTGTTCCCATCAATTTCTGGATGATATGCAGTGTTCAAGTTCAACTGAGTACCCCAACATTGACTACAAACTTGTCCAAAATCTTTATGTACAACAAGAGTCTTTATTAGAAATTATCTTTATGGGTAACCCATGTAGCCTGATAACTTCACTTATAAACACTCATGCCACATTGATAACATTATAAGTGTCTCTCACTAGGATGAAATGGGCACTTTTTCTTAATTTACCAACTACAACCAATAAGGCATTGTGCCTTTGTGACATGAACAAAAAAACCATAATGAAATCAATGGAAATTACTTCCCATTTAGACATGGGGATGTTATGTGGTTGTAGGAGTCCTGTTAGGTGGTGATGATCAACAATTACTCATTTACATTCAAGACACTTGATGGAAAACTAGACTATGTCGTGCTTCATGCCTGCCCAAAAGAAGAGTTTCTTTGTGTCTACATATATCTTATTCATGCTAGGATCTGCATATTAGAGTGTTTTATGAAGTTCTTTGAGGATGGTTCTTCGTATACCCCCTTCCTTAGGGATGTACATTCTCCCTTGAAATCTCAATAATCCATCTGATTCAAGGACATAGCCTTGAAACCTTGGTTCTCTTTGCTTCCCACTTTGGAGTGATGATGCAACCTTCAAATACCAACTATCTTCAAAGAGTTTTTCCAAAACATGCTCCCTTAAACTGACCCTGAAGGGTACCGGGGAGAAGATTTGTGGTCTCCTTCTTAGTGCATCGACCACCATATTCTCATTTCCTTTGATGTATGAAATCCTAAGATCATACTCACTCATGAATTTTCTCTACCACTTCTATCTAACATTTAAATCCATCCGAGTGAAGATATTCTTCAAGCTATCATGATCAATTCTTAACTCAAAACTTCTCCCAATGAGGTAGTGTCTCCACACTTTCAAAACTAACATTCCTACTGCTAATTCTAAGTCATAGTTAGCATACAACTCTTCATGTTTCTTCAAATCCATGGATGCATAAGATATTACTCGACCTTCTTACATCAACAATACTCCCAATCCTTGCTTTAAAGCATCTGTGCAAAATCTCAAGTCCTTTTCCATGTGAAGCACTCGAAGGATCGATGCATTGGTTAGTAATCTCTTTAGTTTAGGGAATGTAGTGTAACATTCATTTGGACATTCATACCTAACCATATTCTGCTATAATGTGGTGATGCGTTTCACAATCTTCGAAAAACCTTCCATGTATCTTCGGTAATAACTTGCTAGTCCCATGAAGTTATGCACCTCACGAAAATTTTTAGGCACCAACCAATCTATTATGACCTTCACCTTTTCTGGGTCAAATGAAATCCCTTCTCCTTAGATGATGTGCCTAAGGTAATCAATTTTCTTTTAAAAGAAATAACATTTCGACAACTTCCCATACAACTTATTTTCCCTTGAGCATGTCAGCACAACCCTTAAGTTCCCTTCATGCTCCTTTTCATTCTTGGAGTACACGAGAATTGTCTATAAATACTTGCTCAAAGTGGTCTAGATACTTTTGGAACACGTCATTCATGACGCTCATGAACACAGCTAGCACATTGGTAAAACCAAATAGCCCTACTATGAACTCATAATGTCCAAATTAAGTTCTAAAGGTAGTTTTCAGGATGTCTCATTCCTTAATCCTCAATTGGTGTTATTCATATCATAAATCGATTTTTGAGAAAACTATTGCTCCTTTCATTTAATCAAAGAGGTAATTTATTTTGGGTACTAGGTAACTATTATTTATTGTGGCTCAATTTAAGTCTCTATAATCTATGGACCATCTTAAGTAACCATTTTACTTCTTGAAAAAAAAAATCATCAGTGCACACCAAGGTGAAATAATAGGTATAATAAATCCCAAATCTAATATCTCTTTTAGCCGCATCTTGAATTCACAAAGTTCTGGAGCCATCATCTTGTTGGTTTTCTTGGATATTGGATCTACACCAGATTTTAGGTCGATTGTTAAATCTATCTCTATCACAAGGGGTAATCCTAGCAACCCTTCGAGGAAAACATCCTCAAATTTTAACAAATCTGGGTGCTAACATAGGGAGGGTACCTTCTCATTATTTATTGTCTTGACCACATATAATATACAAACTTCCTAAGGAAACATTTTATGTTCATAATGGATATGAATCATATGGATGCTCGTCTCTAGATACCACATATCTCTATTCACCTACCTTCATCATCTAAATAGATCACCTCTTTTTAAAACAATATACCAAATTTCAATGAGCTTTTATCTAATTCATTCTGATGATTACATTGTATGTCCCTAGTGCCATTACATATACCTTTAACTTAATTGTCCAGACCTTGAGGTTTACCTGACATTGGTGTGGGGACCTTCCTATGGCATCCAATTTTTTTTTACAATTCAGATTAGAAATCAAGTTCCCACACTATTTAAAATTTACATCACTTAGACTGAAAACACATGAATATAAATGCATATGTCAATAGTCATTAATTGAAATTCCACCATCATGACATTCATATTTACAATCTGGTCATTATAAATACATTAGGAATCATATAATATAAATTATGAATACACAATGTATCATTCACCAAGGAGTGAATTGTTGTTTTTCAGTCTTGCTGCTTCTTGCACTCCATTGTTTCCATTCACGTCCATGTGTAAAGGATAATGCATCTTGACCAAACGTTGGTGACCCACCAATTGACGTCACAACCTACTCCTTAAGTACTCTAATTCCCCATGAACCCCCGAGATGCAATGGGGCTGTACAATGGAAGAATAAAGCTAGTTGATGGAGAAGAGCCCCCTTGGATCAAGAGTCCCCTCTCTAATGTACTAGTCACTCACAATAGCATTCTCTTATCCATCCAACAATAGGGAAAAAAGGTCCATCCCCCATAGTTTGCCCCTTATTTTATAAGAGGCCTCGCACTTCATGTACAATTAATTATTTTATTAAGCCAAAACTTTGATTATTTACCAACCCATTTGTCACCCTCTCACGAAGGCTCTCCAAATTTATTTACAAAAGTTTTAATTCAAAAATAATATTTTTTCTCACCCCAACATGATTCCTTACTTTTTTTCTTAGATGTCTCTTGATCACCATTTTTTACTCCTTAATTTGTGTTTATTACTGAAGTCAACCGATAAGTCTCAAGTTTGGTCCCCTGACTGCCTCCGAATTTAACTTAAATTGCCTCTTAGATGGAGATTCTTGTGTTGCATCTTGCCACATGCAAGTTCTCTAAATTTTATCTAATTTAATTTATTACTATTTATTTTTATTCACCACCCTCTTTTCCTAATGAGCTTAAACTATATTAGTATTAATCTTTCTAATTTACTCTATGTCCTTCTTCCCCCTTTTTCCACTTATGCATATTGTCTACCTAAGATTTTAGAAATGTGGGAAGGGTAGAATTTTCAAGTGGTACAATCTTTTTGTTTCTCCTTATTCTCCATTTACCCCAAGTTTTATTCTTGATTAGGTAACTCGGTTTTAAAATTTCATTTACCACATTATGTGAATTAATATGATCGTCATATATTAGTTATATTTAGTAGTTTCTTCATGATGCACAGTGTGCCAAGTTAGCCGTGCCCTTCAAAACTTTTCTTTGAAGTTCCACGGGTGCCACACCAATTAGTTTCTTCTTAATCCCAAGTGTGCCAAATCGGTCATGCCCTTCAAGAAATTCCCTTCAAGTTCGAAGGGTTCCATGCTTCTTTTCCTTCAAGCATCCAGTGACTATGAGTGAAAAAACTAGGTGTGAGTATGGGGGATGATAACCTCTCCTATGTCACCATTTATAGTGTGAAGAATGGTGCTAGGGATCAAGGAATCCACCTTGATGCATGAACCCCAATAAAATACTTGTGAGCAACCCAATTTTAGACCTATCCCCATGGCATTATGATCTTCAAGACGAAGGCATCCCAAACCTTCCAATTGAATACACGGATGGAGTGTTGGTGGGTGAAATCAGGGACACTACCCCACCCCTCCCATGAAGTTACATCTATCTGTAAAACCTGATCATCCATGTATGAGTCATTCAACCAAGTAACTAATATGTTCTTGCAACCACAAACATGTCGTTATAATTTATAGCAAAAATGAAAATTGAACTTTAAATTTCAAAGATAAAGTATTCAATTCCATCAAACCAGAGGTCATCAATTCATCACATGCATCTGGTGGTCTCTCGCCACACATTAATCATTAGTAATAATGTTTCACATAATATGCTATTATGTTTTACATAATATCATATGTTCAATCATCAACATGACATAGTTATCAACATAGCTATTCACAATGAGCCAAAACTAATGTAAAGAGCCAACAAAATGAATCCATTGCATGATTAGACATACTCATAAAAAAAATCTATCATATCTATTATCATGATTGTTAGAAAATTATATATTATAGAGCAATGGAACACATAAAATATTACAGAAATATAAACACAGAAAATGCATAAAACAAGAGAGACACAGAATTACATGGTTCACCAAGTTTTGGCTACATCCACGGAGAAACAACCAGTCCCTCTTTTATTATATTATCAAGCAAACTGAAGAGATACAACCTACAATAGGTCCACTGTAACTCCCTCTTCGCTCTCAATCTCCTCTCTTTTCCTCACATCGAATACAGATATACATAGACGTAATACAATTCCCTCATATATACTAAGGGGTTGCCTTCTAGGGAAAAAAACCTAAGTTAAACATAACTTCTACTATTAGATCATCCTAATGAACGACCCAGATTGACTAGAAATTACTATACTTTTACAACGCAATTTTACATCTATTTTTAGCTTCGATGGCATTACCCCCAAACCCTCGCCGGGGGACTGCTGACCCCCGGACCCCCGTGGGGGGGACAATTCCCCCCTGTGTGGAGGGGTGTACAGTCTTCCTAGGGTATACATCCAGCTGAAAGCTTTGAATACAGAAGATAATCAGGCTCCACACACAACAATCTCCCACTTGGAGACTGATTATAACAACTCCACCACTTCTTCATTTGCTAGAAAATGACTCCACTTTGGACCTGGATGTTTGTCGTCTTCTTCATCATACTTGAAGACCAATTGAAACTAAGTAGATTCTTAGTTTATCGCTAGTTACAACTTTTGTTAACATATCTGCAGGATTCTGGCTAGTGTGTATCTTTTCTAGCTTCAACTGTCCATCTTCCAATGCTGATCGTATGGAATGGTACTTGAGCTATATATGTTTAGTCTTGGAATGAAATGCGGAGTTCTTTGCAAGATGTATGACACTCTGGCTGTCACTGTATAACCTGCCCAACTCCAGCTTTTTACCCAATTCATCTAGAAACCTTTGTAACCAAATCATTTCTTTACTAGCCTTTATAGCAGCAACATACTCTGCTTTTGTTGTTGAAAGTGCCACAACACTTTGGATTTTTGAAACCCAACTAATAGTTGTTCCACCTACAGTAAATACATATCTTGTAGTGCTCCTCTTGTCATCTCCGTCACCTGCCATATCTGCATCAACATATCCTTGTAGAGTAATGTTTGAACCACCAAAACATAATGCATGATTTGTGGTACCTCTCAAATACCTGAGAATCCATTTCACTGCCATCCAATGTTGTTTTCCTAGATTGTTCATGTACCTACTTACAAATCCCACTACATGTGCAATATCAGGCCTTGTGTAGACCATTGCATACATTAAGCTTCCAACTGCTGTTGCATATGGAACTTTAGACGTATGAGCCATTTCTTCCTGAGTCTTGGGACACGCATCCTTACATAATTTGAAATGGCTAGCCAAAGGTATACCAACTGGTTTTGCATTCTACATATTAAACCTTTTCAACACCTTTTCTATGTACTCACTTTGAGACAATGTTAATTTGTGATTCTTCCTGTCTCTAGTTACTCTCATACCAAGGATTTGTATTGCAGCACCCAAATCCTTCGTTGCAAATGAGTTTTCCAATTTCCTTTTGAGCACATTTATTTCCTACATGTTAGAACCTGCAACAAGCATGTCATCTACATATAATAACAATATAATATAGCTGCCATCATTTTGCCTTTTGAGATAAAACACAATGATCAGAGTGACATCTAGTATAACCTTGTTCAGACATAAACTTGTCAAATTTTAGATACCACTGCCTTGGAGCCTGTTTTAAGCCATACAAGCTCTTCTTCAACCTGCACACTAGTTTCTCCTTCCCTTTTACCTCATATCCTTGTGGCTACTGCATATATATCTCTTCCTCCAAATCCCTATGGAGAAAGGTCGTCTTTACATCTAACTGCTCAAGATGTAAATCTTCAGCAGCTACTAGACTTAGAATAGTTCTGATTGAAGTCATTTTCTCAACAGGAGAAAATATATCATCAAAGTCTATACCATTTTTCTATGCAAACCCTTTCACCACAAGTCTAGATTTATACCTTTTTCTACCTCCATCTTCTTCCTTCAACTTGTAAACCGATTTATTCTGCAATGCTATTTTACCTACAAGCAACCTGACTAAGTACCAAGTCTGGTTATGTGCTAAGGAGTCCATCTCTTCTTTCATGGCTTGCTCCCACTTCTTCCTAGTTTCTACCTGCACTACTTCTTCATAACATTCTGGTTCACCAGAATTAGTCAAAATACAATATAATGAAGGAGAGTATCATTCAGGGGGCCTACTTATCCTGGTAGATCTTCTAACACCACTTTCAGGTGTTTGAGGTGTTTGTTGCTATTGTGGTTATTGTTCTAGTTGCTGATCATTATAATTTTTAGGCACCATCACTTTTCCTGTGATATTGTCAAGCATTGCATATTTTTTGTTTTCTTTTTCCTGTTTCTTTTCCTGCAACTAATTCTTATACAAGAACTTTTCATTAAATATTACACTTCTGCTCCTAATGATTTTTTGATTTTCATAATCATATGAGCAATAACCAAAATCATTAACACCATATCCAATAAAGGTACATTTCTTTGATTTTGCCTCAAGCTTTGTTCTATTTTCTTTATTAATGTGGACAAAGGCTTCACAACCAAAAGTCTTTAAAAATGAGTAGTTTACCTTTTTACCTGTCCATGCCTCCTCTGGAATACCACCATCCAATGAACTTGAAGGCACTATGTTTATTAGATAAAAAACAGTGTCTACAGCATCTAACCAAAATTGTAAAGACAATCCTGCATGCAATCTCATGCACCTTGTACGCTCCATGATTGTCCTGTTCATTCTTTCTGACACACTATTTTCTTGTGGTGTTTGTGGAACTATCTTCTCTCTATGAATTCCATTCTCTGAAAAGTACCTATCAAACTCTTTGCTGCAATATTCACCTCCATTATCTGATCTGAGACACTTCAACCTTTTCCCTATCTCAATTTCAACCAAAGATTTCCATTTCTTGAAGGTATCAAATACATCAAATTTATTTCGAATACAATAAATCCAGGTTTTTCTAGTTGCATCATCAATAAAAGTAACATAATAACGAGAGCCACCAAGAGATGATACCTGAGCAGGTCCCCATACATCTGTATCCACAAACTCTAATTTTTCGCTGTTCTTTTCTTTCCCAACTCTAAGGAATCTGGCTCTCTTCTGTCTTCCAGAAACACAATTCTCACAGAATTTTAAATCAACATGCTTCAAACCTGGCAACAACTTTCTTGAGTGAAGAATTTGCATCCCCTTCTCACTCATGTGCCTGAGCCTATGATGCCACAATGCTGTATCTTCTCTTGTAGAGGTTAAAGCATTAACAAAATTAGAAATACCATTACATAAATACAATGTACCAACCTTTCCTCCTTTC
>APFE031694184.1:82885-103447 GCA_000404065.3 Pinus taeda
CCTGTCCAAAATCTCCTTGAACATAATCATGAAAATGTTTCTTATCAGGTGTGGCATGGAATGAGGCCCCTGAATCTACCACCCAGGCATCAATAATATTTTTAATGAAAGAATCAGAGCATCTTGCAACACATCACTTGTTACATTCACTTCATGATTAGTTTGTTGTTGCGTGTCTCCTTCTTTTCCCTTTCGAGACTTGCAATCTTTCTTCAAGTGTCCTTTCTTCCCACATTTCCAGCACACTATCCCTGATTTGGACTTGGATCTGCCTTTTCTTGACTTACTACAATATCCTGGGCTCTTTCCTCTTTCCATTTTTCTTCCCCTAGTCTCTGCAGTCAAAGCATTACTTGATGTCTCACTGGAGCTTTTTCGTCGCATTTCCTCACTAAGGATTGCATCGAAAACATCATCAAACTTTAAAGTACTAGATCTAGAGACAGAGTTACTAATGGCCATAACTAAACCATTCCAACTTTCTGGCAAATGAGCACAAAAATAATAGAGCCCTAACTTCATCATCAAAATTTACCCCTACAGAACTTAACTCACTTGTAATTATATTAAAATCATTTAAAAGATCAGAAAGAGATCCACCTTCTGACATCTTCATATTAAATAAACGCTTCATAAGAAATACCTTATTTGAGGCCGAGGGTTTTTTATATAGTTTGGCCAATGTCAATATTAAATGCTCTGTTGTCATTTGCTTTGAAATATTAAACGCTACCAACACTGCTAGGCACATCCGTATTATTCCAAGTACCTTTCTGTCAAGAATATTCCATTTTGTGTCTGTCATTCTCGTCGGCTTCTTTGTCTTTCTACTCAATGATAGGTACAAATCTCTCTGATACAGATAATATTCCATCTGCATATTCCACAGCTATTAGTTTTGGTCGTTAAATTTTTTGACCCTAAACCTACCATCTTCCACTAGTGCTCCCACTCGAACTAGGAATCCTTCTCTCCTATGAGTTTATCAGCCAAATAGACCTTCGGCTCTGATACCAATTGTTAGAAAGTTATATATTAGAAAGAAATGGAAGACATAAAATATTGCAGAAATATAAACGCAGAAAACGCGTAAAACAAGAGAGACACAGATATACGTGGTTCACCCAGTTTGGGCTACGTCCACGGAGAAACAACCAGTCCTTTTTTTATTATATTATCCAGCAAACTGAAGAGATACAACCTACAACAGATCTGTTGTAACTCTCCCTTCACTCTCAATCTCCTCTCTTTTCCTCACACCGAATACAGATATACATATACGTAATACAATTCCCTCATATATAGCGAGGGGTTTCCTTCTAGGGCAAAAACCCTAAATTAAACATAAATTCTACCGTCAGATCATCTGCCTAATGAATGACCCATATTGACTAGAAATCACTATACTTTTGCAAGGCAATTTTACATCTATTTTTAGCTTCGGGGGCACTTCCCCTGAACCCCCGCCAGGGGACCGCTAGCCCTTGGACCCCCCAGCCGGAGAAACATAGGCAGTTTCTGATGCGCGATTAGCTAATCACGCATTGCCAGGAAAAATTTCTTGAAAAGCCATAGCAGCTATAATCAGACTGAAGACAGAGTGCTCAAGAAAGGGCAGATTAACTAAGTTAAATTCAGTTTTTTACTCGATTTACTTAGTAGAACCACATAGCAAGTGCATGACTCTCAAACAAGCATCATAAATTCTGCCAAAAAGATGGTGCCAGCTCTAGCAGTTTCCGTTTTCACAGGACAATTAAAGGCTGAAGTCAGCGAATTGAATCTTCTCAAGCAAATGCTGAATGCTTGCGACATTAAGGAGAAAATACAGAAATAGTTAGTTTTAGATTTAATTTTAAAAACAGATTTATTTTATTTTGCCTAGAAAAAGGACAGTCATTTAAACCGTACCCTAAATTTTTGTAAATAAGTTATTTTTAGACGTAGTTAGTAGTATTTAAACCCTTCTCATGCATTTAGAGAAAGGTCCAGAAATTTATCAAAAACTTGTCCTCAGAACATGCATTTTTGCACCCTCTAAGGAGGTTTTGGTGAATGAATGGAACAGGATTTATTGACTTTTCCATCTGATATCTGCTAGTGATGTTGCACTTCTGTACTCTTAGTTGATGTTGGATTGAGAAGAGATAAATCACTATCGGTTGAAGCTCATGAGTAGAACTAGTTATAAATTGTACTTCTATCTCTTAACTGTTTCTATCTCACGTGTTAGAGTGATATTTAAGCTTAGTTGTTTATATGTTAACGCTTGAATGCCTGAGTTATCATTTGGCACTATTGTACGGTGATAGCTATTTATTTATGCTTGATATATGAACAACTTGTTATGCAATATGTTTTTCACAAGTGTTTCGTTTAACTTTTTATGCGAAGTAGTTCATTTATATTGAATTATTTTCTTATAATAGTTGAATGATCTTTATTACCAACTGTTATTTGAAATCATTTTAGATCGCATAATAGAAGAATCATACCCCGGGTTAGTATAGATTTAGATGTTGTTGCTTTTTTTGAATACAATTACATGTCATTAGATTAGAATTAGAAGTAGATCATCATAATTAGAATCTTTTAAAGCCATGAATATCAATCAATCTTACACACACACGCAAATTAGGAAACTGGTCCCATTATCCCCAGTCGGACCCACTATACCAAATAGAAAAGGAGCTGCCAACCAAGGTCTAGACCGGGTGGGTATCCCCCTTGTTGTAGACCCGATTTTTGGGGCTTCAGCATATTTGGCGCTAGAAAGAGGGCCTCAAACTATGAATGAAAAGTAAGTCCAAATCTAAATACCATTCTGAGAGTAAAATTGCCCTCACCATCTCCCCCGACTTCTCCATTGCATTTAGAAGCTTTAAATCCACCACCAAAAGTTGTAGGATCAACAGTCGCTGCTACAAACCCCAACATTTCAGAACAATCTACTATTGAACCACTTGAAGTCGAATCTCTGATTCACAAACTTCAGCGATTTTCTATATCTCCTCAATGATCTGATAAATCTCAAGGCATCGTGACTTCGTAATATAACCCTGCTAATCCCTTAACCAGATTAAAGAGTGAAAAGTTTTGTGTTCAGCCAATTGAATTACCTCTACCCACTAGGAAGAGAGCAAGGAAATCACCTAAAGGGTCTGATAGAAAGACTTTTTCATCGCCATCATCCATCTCAACTTCCTCACCGCGAAGTCAACTGTCCACTCCGCCACTTCAGATCATTGTCCACCAACCTACTGGTACTTCTACATCCCCTTCTTAATCATCCAGAGTTATTATATCCTCATCTTCTCAACCTCAAGGATCATATTCTGTACTTCCTTCCATTAGTAGATCAGCGATGGCTCAATCTCCATGGAATAACCTAGGGGCAGTCTTAATGCTTGCACCCTTGAGTCAGTTACCAGCCTATCCTGAAAAATGGCTGCCTAAATTCAATCCTGAAGAAGGCATGCTAGCAGAAGAGCATATCAATAACTTTATGCTATCCATAAATCTTAATGGAGTTACTAATGAAGATGTTGTCGTTCAACTTTTTCCTTATACCCTTCAAGGAATAGCCGGATCATGGTATTTTTCACTACCATCTGGATCTATCACTAGTTGGTACATCTTTGAGGAGCAATTCCTCATTAAGTTTGGTGATGATAGGTCTACTGCGACGTTGATTAGTGACTTGTCAAACCTCAAGGCCCAACCAAAAGAACCTATCAAAGACTTCAATTCTCGTTTCAATAAACTATTAAACAAAATTCCTACCACTTCCAAGCCCAACAAAGAAGTGCGAAGTGAATGGTACATTACTGCTTTACCATCAAATATAGCAATCTTCGTGGATAGGGCTAATAAGACAACTTTAGTTGAAAATATGAAAGAAGCAATTGCTGTAGAGAAACAGATTATAGCCCTTGAAAAGAAGACCGCGATTGAAGAACGGAATTCCAAGAAGGTAACATTCAAAGAAGATCCCAAGAAAAGGCAATCGAAAGATCCTTTTGATTTAGAAGGATTACAAAAAGTTTTGAAGACCATGTCTAACGAGATGGTCGACATAAAAAAACAAGTGGCAGAAACTTCTTCAAAGAAGCCATATAGAGCTTTTAAAAGAAATCCCTCGAATGATTCAAAGCCCCCCAATGCTGTTACAAACGCTGAATCTGAAGAAGAAGAAGAGGAGATCACTACTCAAGAGCAAATTGATGAAGAAGAAGTTGTAGAGTTACAAGGAATGTGGGATTTCATCCTCCCACAAGACGAGGATCAAGAAGCATTCCCGGTTAGTACACAAAGAAGAAATCAGCTTGATCCCCCCCAAACTACTCCGAAGCCAAAGAGCGCAAGCTCGACAACGAAGGATAAAGGCGCACCCAAGAAGACAACATCTAAAACAACTCAAACTAGCTCAGTCCTAATAGATTCCTCTACTCCATCTAAAATGCTGATTATTTCAGATGAAATGGAGTACAATATTATAGAAGATATGAAGAAGACTCAGGCCAACATAACTCTTTACGAATTAAGCAAATTAAAACACCAGCAAACGATACTTTTGAAAGAATTACATGCTGTGCTAGTTGCACCTTTGCTTGCCACTGTAATTTCTTAGGCTTCTCATGAAATGGAAAGACCTCCGACTAATGCGGTTAACAAAGTTGATCCAAATGACGTCACATCAATTGGAGGAAGATCGAGATCTCATACTCCCCACTTTCTTCTTACCTATGAAATTTCTAATAAAAATGTGCATAATTGTTTAGTGGATTTTGGAGCTTCATCGAATATCTTACCAAAATCAATATGTAAAAAATTGAACGTTCAACCACAGAAGTCTGCTGTGCGCATAGTCCAGCTAGATCGATCACAAGTTGAGGTAATTGGTGAATTGAATCAGGTTACCATAAGGATGTCATCCAATCCAAAGGTATGTCAAGTTATCGACATTTTAGTTGCTGATAATCAAGAATTCTATGGCTTAATTCTTAGCAGGGATTGGACAGAAAAACTCCATGGATACTTCGCAACTTACTGGTCGCACATGTGGCTGCCCTAAAATGGTAAACCAAATCAAATAAAAGTTGAATGAGAACAACATTAGAAATACATAGTAATGGAGCTATAGGGAGAAAATGAATCAGTAGCATATAATAATTGCATTATTGACAATTACTCAGTAGATTATTTCCTAGGAAATTTTTATGCTCACAAATCACCTTACTTAGAACATTCTGTTTTATCTCAAGTCGAAATTTTTTCTCAAAGAGATAGTTCTAAATGTATCAATTTTTTAGATAGTCCTGTAAATAAATCTTCATTTTGGAAATTATTTTTTGATGGTTCTAAATCTAACGAAGGAGCAGGAGCTGGAGCAGGATGCGTGCTAGTTAGTCCAGAAGGAGATAAAACTATGTTAACTTGCAGACTCGAATTTGATTGCACCAACAATACAGCGGAGTATGAAGCTTTAGTCCAAGGGTTGTACAAAGCAATCGGATTAGACATCAAATGCCTTCAAGTTTTTGGAGACTCTGAAATTGTAGTCAGATAGGTACGTAATACTATACATTGTTTATCAAGTCATTTAAAACATTATCAATCTTTAGTTCAAGATCTAACTGAGCACTTTATAGCATTTAATATTTCATCAATTCCCAGACTCGAGAATGCAAGTGCAGACATTTTAGCTAATGTAGCTTCTAAACTTATCCCTTCAGAAGATTTTAGTCCAGATAGATTCTCAATAGAATTAATCTTTAGACCTTCTATTCCTGATAACATCACAAATTGGAGAATTTTCAACGACGATCCTAACATCGTGAGTTTTCTCACATCTGAAGGATCCTATACCAATCAAATAATTGACGAAGACCAACATGATCGACAATTGCAACAGAATAGCACTAACAATGCTATACCTAAGTCGGTAGTCAAATTAGAAGACCTTTATGATTTGAAAGATCGGTTTAAAAGATCTACTAATTGAAAACTCCGAAGTTCAATTTTGAACTATGGATTAGTAAATTTGGGAACTGATGCCAAACCACAAAACGTCAATCTAGGCCTTGGCCTAACTCCGGAAGAAAAATTAGCATATATCCGTCTTTTGAGACAATACATAAATGTTTTTTCTTGGAACTATGATGAAATTAAAACATATGACACTTCTATCATCCAACATACTATTCCAATGATGGAAAATGAAAAACTAGTCCAACAGAAGTTGAGAAAAATCAATCATAATCTAGAAAACCAGATCAAGTCTGAACTCAACAAGCTATTGAAAGCCAAAATAATCTTTCCCGTTCGATATTCCAAATGGGTCTCCAATATGGTCCTTGTTAGAAAGAAAAACGGAGATATTAGAATTTGTATTGACTTTCGAAACCTTAATAAAGCTTGCCAAAAGGATAATTTTCCTTTGCCTCCTATGGAACAAATTTTGCATGCAGTTGCGGGGTCAGAGTTAATGTCCTTTTTAGATGGATTTTCAGGATACAATCAAGTGTTGGTACATCCTGATGACCAATTAAAAACCACATTCAGAACCAAATGGGGTACCTACGCATACTAAAAAATGCCTTTCGGTCTGATTAATGTTGGTGCCACATTTCAGAGAGCCATGGACATTGCATTCAGAGGTTTAGTTAATAAGTCTGTGGTAATCTATTTGGATGATATAACTGTCTATTCTAAGAGATGAAGCGACCATCTCAGAGATTTAAAACAAATCTTCCAACGTTGTTTAAGGTATGGAATTTCACTCAACCCTAAAAAGTCCTTTTTTTGCATTAAGTGAAGGAAAACTTCTAGGATTCATAGTGTCAAAAATTGGAATTCACATTGACCCTGACAGAATCAAAGAGATTTATGAAATTTCCCTACCTCACAACAAAAAAGCTATGCAATCTTTCCTTGGTCAAATCAACTTTGTAAAGAGATTCGTTTCATATTTTTCAAGAATTGTGTCTCCCTTACAAACAATGATAAAAAAGAACTCAGTCTTCAAATGGGGTCAAGACGAATATGAGGCATTCAATCTAATCAAACAAGCAATTGTCAATGCTCCATCTTTAGCGACTCCAAATTTTTCAGAGCCTTTTGTTTTATATACATTTGGATCTAACAGATCATACGCAACGATACTTAGTCAGGCAAATCAAGAGAAGGTAGAAGCCCGGATTGCTTTCTTCAGTTCAAATTTACAGGGAGCTGAATTAAATTATTCAGATGTGGAGAAACAGGCTTACGCTGTTTTCAAAGCAATTAAATATTTCAAACCCCTTTACTCAAAACTCATACAAAAATCATTGTACTGTTTCTAGCAGTAGGGAATCTTTTAGTAAAGAGGTGGGTGAGAAATGAGCCAATTGGGTTACTGCCTTATAGGAATATGATGTAGAAATCAAACCAACATGCATTGTAAAAGGTCAAGGCTTTTGCAAAATTCTAGCTAGAGCATCGCTGATATTTGAAATTCCTTCTACATACATACAAGTGTATGAGGTAAGCCTAAACGATAATGAGTCATTGTATGCCGATATCATTTATTATTTGAAGAATGGGTATGCCCCCTCACACCTCATTCATACTAAGAAAAGAGCTCTAAGATTGAAAACCAAACAATATCAACTCTTGGATGATGTTCTTTGTAGGATAAATTATGATTATGTTCTCCTTATATGTCTTGAAGAATCTGAAGCTAAAAAAGTTTGCAGGAACTCCATGATGGGCCAGCAGGCGGACACTATGCTGGAGATGCTACTGCACATAAAATCTTACAAGCAAGATTCTACTGGCCCACATTATTCAAAGACTCGCACAATTATGTGAGGAAATGTCAAATCTGCCAAACTGCTGTCGGGAGATAGAAGAAATCATCCTTGCCACTACAGCCGATCAACATTGAGCGACCTTTCGATCAGTGGGGATTGGACATAATAGGTGAGATCGTTCCTCACTCTTCTAAGCAGCATAGATATATCCTTACAACAACAGATTACTTTACTAAATGGGTAGAACCAGTTCCACTCAAGACAACTAATGTTGAACATATCATTGAATTCATAAATCAATTTATAATCACCAGGTTTGGATTGCCTTCCGCTTTAATGTTTGATAATGCATCATACTTTTTTGGAAATGCAATGACTGAATTTGCACTTAAAAGAGGTTTCAAACTTAAATATTCTGCCAATTATTACCCACAGGGAAACAGGTTAGCTGAATCTACCAATAAAAACCTAATTAGGATTATCAAATGAACAGTTGGCCAAAATCATGAAAATTGGTATAAATCTTTAATATATGTTTTATGGGCAGATCGAATAACACAAAAAACTTCAATTGGCACTTCTCCATTCAATTTAGTTTATGGAAAAGAAGTCGTTCTCCCGACTCATTTAGAAATCCCCTCTTTGTCTTTAGTTCAATATATTGGTGAAGTACCAACTTCCTCCTTACAACTAAGGCAAATGGAAATAATCAAGTTAGAAGAACAAAGAGAGCAGGCCAAAAGAACTCACACTCATCATCAAGCATTAGTAAAATCCTCTTTTGGTTCAAATATAATGACCAGAAAATATTTTCAGATGGGAGATTTAGTTTTAAAATGGGACAAGGCCCATGAGGAAAAAGGGAAACATACAAAATTTCAACGAATATGGCTTGGTCCTTTTCAGATTATAGAAGTCATGGGTCCATCCAATTTTATGTTGCAGGATTTAGCAGGAAAAAGAGATTCTTTACCTGTTAATGGTCAAATCCTTAAAAAATATTTTCCCTAGAAGATTACTCTTCTATTTTATAGATTAGATTTTTATTTTCATAAAACTAGTTGTGAATGGTTACATTAGGAATTTACAAAAAAGACGCCAATTCTCTTTTAGATTTTGATCTTTCGCTTGTATAAATAGCAAATCTTTTGGAAAATTGATCTTTATTGATGAAAGATACAGTTAAAGACTCTAGCCTAGATATGATACTAGTTTCAACTTCATAAAATTTGATGAAAACAACCTTTAGTGAGAAATTGTTTTATATCAGTGTAATGAAAGGTATCAATAACAAAATAAAGATTCTCTGTAGAACAGCTCTTTCCAAAAACTCTACTATTGTCATCAAGAGCTATCTTAAGGAAACAATGACTTCCTCCCTACTAAGGAAATCACAACTTTTAGAGGAACAATCCAAGGATACACTTTATCTTAAAGAGTGAGAGGTCTCATCACGAGCTGGCTTATCATAATCACAGATATTATAACTTGCTGACTTTGCCAATACTGCACTACCAACAAACAGGGCAATGACTCAAGATTGTTGCAATCAAAAGACAAGGGGTCTCATCACGAGCCAACTTGTTTAGTAAGTTATAAATCAAGTGAATGATTGTGTCATAAATTCGCCATCAAACCAAGACATTGTTCTTTAAGAATAAAATAAAATCAAATGCAATAAGTGTTGATGTGGATTCTTCTTTGAGAATTGTAGGTTTCTTTATGTAGGATTCAGGATCATTGGTGGGTAACAGGTAACCTTGTCAAGGCTATGAACGCCTGCTGGGAGCAGAGGCTCTACCTACGACAAATGAGCATATTTAAAACTGGTTTACAGAGAAGACTTTGTTTTATATTTATAAACCAAGTAATGACTGATGTAAACACAAGAACTCGCTTGAGGAAGCAAATAATCAGAGTTGAAAATAGTTGAAACAAAATATCATTGACAGGGTAAATGATAATGTACTTTATCTTTCTACAATAAAGTTTAACTTTCTGGACGGTTTTCTGTTTTGGAAGTCTAGAAAATTCAAAAGAAAAACAGAGATAACTAGTTCTTCCAAGTGAATCGCCGATTGTTGTGGCCACCAACAACCCCCCTTTTATTTAGTGTTATTACTAATACTAAATAAATGGGGACCCTTTGTTAAAAATTCAAAATAATCAATTAGTGATTGTGTTTCCTTTTCAATAAAACTTACCATCATACGCTTAAGAAAATACCTTTGAAAATATCTAAAAAACTTAAGTTTCATGATGGGAAAAGATAAAATCGCTCCTTAAAGGATATCACATCACAGAAAAGATAACAGCATGCCTACTTACAAGCTAAACTCTAAAATCGCGAGAATGCAATGAGAAATTGCATAAGGATAAAAATATATTACATCGCAAGTCTTAGAACCACACTTATAATAAAAAACCACAGAAAATGCCGATATGCGATAGCACATATCACAAAATCGCGCCTCATAAGAAACTGCTTAACACAAAACATGCATATATTATGATTCTGCAATATTGCGATTATGCGATGCAGCGATCAGTGATATTGCAAAGCAAATCGTGAAATCGTCCCATCGCAAATTTTTCTAGTTCATTATTCAAGAAAAAGTGTTTCCATTAAACAAGACTGGTTATGTGCTTTAATGCTCATTAATGAAGTAGTTTCCAGTTGTTAATGAAATATAGTTTTGAATTTATCGAAGAGCTAGTTCACGTAAAGTGATATTCTTTTGTAGGTTTTCAACATTTAGAGCCTTCCCGTCATTATTTATTATCATTATTCTCAACTCACTTGTAAACTGCAGGAACGAAGGACAATAGGTTATAAAAAGCAGTGTACAAGAAACTACGGTGAAGATAGGCGAGGCTCTGATGTCTGAAGATAAAGAAAAGGCGCCCTTGCACAAAGACATCACATGCAACAGAAATACAGGTATTTTCACCTGGGAAGGCATACATAATCTACTTGAGGAAATAAATCCTAAGGTAAAGGGATTTATAGTTATTGTAGACTCATCGGAGTTTTCTAAAAACCTCAGTTGCAGATTTAGCTTGTTCAGTTCTTGATCGAGTAGCAGTAAGACCCAATCCACCAAAAGAAAACATGCAAGAGGCAAAAAACACATCAAGGAAGCCTAGATCGAGAAACAGAGGCAGTTTCCGATGCGCAATTAGCTAATCGCGCATTGCCAGGAAAAATTTCTTGAAAAGTCATAGTATCTATAATCAGATTGAAGACAGAGGGCTCAAGAAAAGGCAGATTACTAGGAAACATTTCTTGAAATGTCATAGTAGCTATAATCAGATTGAAGACAAAGGGCTCAAGAGTTCAAGGCAGATTAACTAAGTTAAATTCAAATTTTTACTGGGTTTACTCAGTGTTAGCAGGTGCATGACTCTTAAACAAGCATCATAAATTTTGTCAAAAAGATGGTGCCAGCTCTAGCAGTTTCCGTTTTCACAAGACAACTAAAGGCTGAAGTCAGCCAACTGACTCTTCTCAAGCAAATGCTGAATGCTTGTGAGATTAAGGAGAAAATACAAAAATAGTTAGCTTTAGATTTAATTTTAAAAATAGTTTTATTTTATTTTGCCTAGAAAAAGGACGGTCATTTAAACTGTATCCTAAATTTTTGTAAAGAAGATATTTTTAGACATAGTTAGTAGTATTTAAACCCTTTTCATGCATTTAGAGAAGGGTCCAAAAATTTATCAAAAACTTGTCCTCAGAACATGCACTTTTGCACCCTCTAAGGAGGTTTTGGTGAATGAATGGAACATGATTTATTGATTTTTGCATCTGATATCTACTACTGATGTTGCACTTCTGTACTCTTAGTTGATGTTGGATTGAGAAGAGATAAATCACTATCGCTTGAAGCTCATGAGTAGAACTAGTTATAAATGGTACTTCTATCTCTTAACTATTTCTATCTCCTGTGTTAGAGTGATATTTAAGCTTAGTTGTTTATATGTTAACCTTGAATGCCTGAGTTATCATTTGGCACTTTTGTATGGTGATAGCTATTTATTTATGCTTGATATATGAACATCTTATTATGCGATATGTTTTTCACAACTGTTTCATTTAACTTTTTATGCAAAGTAGTTCATTTATATTGAATTCTTTTCTTATAACAGTTGAATGATCTTTATTACCAATTGTTATTTGAAATCATTTTAGATCACATAACAGAAGAATCATACCCTGGGTTAGTATAGATTTAGATGTTGTTGCTCTTTAGAATACAATTACATGTCATTAGATTAGAATTAGAAGTAGATCATTGCAATTAGAATCTTTTAAAGCCAGGAACATCAATCAATATTACACACACACAAATTGGGAAATTGGTCCCATTATCCCTAGTCAGACCCACTATACCAAACAGAAAAGGAGCTGCCAACCAAGGTTCGAACCAGGTGGGTATCCCCCTTATTGTAGACCCAATTTTTGGGGCTTCAACAGGTACTCAAACACCTCCAAAGCATATTGTCTCTACAATGAAGTCAATAAAAATTTTGTTGTATCTAAAGATGTAATCTTTCTTGAATCGTCCAAAACTGACAATGTTGTTGAGCGACAACTTGATCACTTGGATAGATTCACAGATGCAAAATCATTTCAAGAATTTGATAATCATATTCCACATCTTGAAGGGGGGATTCCTATAATATATCAACCCGTGGAATCTTCTTTTGAAGCACTCTCTCCCCCGCATGAAACTCCAACAATGGATGATACTTTGAGTGATGTGATTGACAGAATTGGGAGACTCAATCTTGATTCAGTCAAAACTCAATCAACGGAGTAGCTTGGACCATCTGAGAAAGGTCCCCCAAAGTGGTTGACAAAGACACTTGAAAGTGTTCATCCTGATGAGGTTAGAAAGACAGGAACTAGAAATTCAAACAGGCAAAATGGAGGTGATGTAGATGACTCTGATTCACCTATTGATATGGATGTTTCTTATGATTGTGAATTGAATTTGTCTATATATTTTGAACCATCTGCCTTCAAAGAAGTTACTTCTCATGATAAATGGAAAGAAGCAATGCAAAAGGAGTATGAGGCCTTGATAAAGAATGACGCTTGGAAGTTGGTTGATCCTCCATTGGGAACCAAACCAATTGGTTGCAAGTGGGTCTACAAGAAGAAGTATAAAGCTGATGGTTCACTTGACAAGCACAAAGCTAGGCTTGTGACAAAAGGTTTTGCACAGAAGGAAGGGGTCGATTATGAGGAGAATTTTGCCTCCATAGAAAAATGGGCTACCATCGAGACACTCTTTGCCCTAGCAGCTCATAATGGTTTGAAAGTCCACCAAATGGATGTAAAAACTGCTTTCTTGAATGGAGATCTAAAAGAGAATGTTTTTGTGTCCCAGCCTAAAGGATTTGTTGTAAAAGTAGATGAACTTAAAGTATGCAAACTTGTGAAATCTTTGTATGGCCTCAAATAAGCACCGCAAACCTAGTATGAAAACTAACTAAGCATCTTTTGAAACTCAATTTCAAACATTATGATCTTGATGATGCAACTTTTCTTGTCAAGAAGGTTGGTAAAACAATTGTATATCATGTGGTATATGTAGATGATATTTTGATGACAAGGAACAATGAGAGCTACATTGCATCCATAAAGAAGGAATTGAGGAAAGGTTTTGAAATGACGGATTTGGGCTATGTTCATTACTATCTTGGTATTGAAGTAACTCAACATCCAAAGTCCATATTCCTTTCTCAAAAGAAGTAAATTGGAGATCTGTTGAACAGATTTGGCATGATTGAATGCAATCCTCACATAACTCCAATGGAACAAAACTTAAAGCTCACATCCATTGAAGGAAAAGAATTTGAGGATGCAACAAAGTATAGATAGCTTGTAGAAGCCTCAATTACCTAACTACTACCAGACCAAACATTTTATTTGTTGTTGGAATCCTCTCCAAGTTTATGCAAAAGCCTTGTGAGGGACATTGGTCTACTGTAAAAAGAGTTCTAAAGTACTTGAAGGGAACTCAAGACTTTGGACATAGGTGGGCGACTTCAGCTTGATTGGATACTCTGATTTAGACTTCGATGGAGACAAAGAAACTGGGGTATCTACTTCGGGTTATGCTACGAGTCTTGGATCAGGAGCTGTCTCCTAGAGATCACGCAAACAATCAGTTCTAATAGATTCCACAATAGAGGTAGAATATGTAGCAGCAGCTGAGGCAACAAAAGAAATTGCATGGCTCAGGAAAATTCTTGAAGATATGTAGGTAAAACAAGTACAATCGACTCCACTCATGATTGACAATAGCCCAGTAATAAAGTTGGCCAAGAATCCAAAGTTCCATGATCGAATGAAACACATCAATACCAAATATCATCTGATTTGACATCATGTTGAGGCCAAAACAATCCATCTTCGCCATTGATCCACTAATGAGCAGATTGCACACATCTTCACCAAAGTGCTTGGAACAGAAAATCTTGAAAGATTTAGAATGATGCTTGGACTCACCAACATCCCTTCATATTAAGGGGGGAATGTGTACACCTAATCATAGGGATTGGGTGAACAACTCTAATTAAGTGTAAATAAATAATAGAGGAAATGATGAGTCATCAGGAGATGAACTGAAGAGTCACTCCCTCTTGTATATAATAATAAACAACCTGAATGAATAACACAATTACATTTGAGGAGTTACCTCCTAGCCTGGAAGATGATCTTTACTTTTGTAACTTAGATAGCAGCATTAGGTTAGTGTTGAGTTAGCAATTCTACTTAGCATAGCTGTTTAAATGGTTGATTAGGATATGGTGGGATTTAGCATTACATGTTGTTTTCTTCATTTCTGCAATAGAGTAGCTCTCTTATAATAGATTTTCTCTTCTTCCATCAAAGAATCAAGCTTCTTCTGACTCTATAGAAATCTAGCTTGGAACCCCTGGGGTCTCTCGCCAGATGGACAATGACAATAGGCATGGCCTTCAGTTTTACTTATGCATATAGCACTATCACCTCCAAGTTTGTATGAACCCCGAGTTGATAAGTAAAGCTGGTAGCCCAAGAGTTGCAGCATCCTTGCTGCAATACTGGTGCTCATCACATGGTCAACCATGGTCCAACATCACATTCTGACAACGATTATCTCAATATAAAAATCAACCATGCTCAACCATTGTCAAGCATTGTCAACCATGGTCAATCATGGTCAACATTTGTCAAACATGGTCGACTGTGTTCCAACACCACATTGTGACAAAGATTATCTCAAGATTGTCTCAATATGAAAATCAACCATGGTCCTATGTCACATTGTGAGAAATATTGTCTCAATATGAAAATAATCATGGTCAACTATGGTAAATCATGGTAATGGTCAAATGCCATGGTCCGGCATCACATTGTGACAACCATGGTTAACCATGGTCCAACGTCACATTGTGGCAAAGATTGTGTCAATTTGAAAATAAATCATGATCAACCATGGCCCAACATCTCATTGTAGAAATGATTGTCTTCATATGAAAATCAATCATGGTCATCCGTATTTATTCTAGGGGTTTAATATTTATCTTAGGGTTTACATACATTGGGTTTATACTATTCCCTTGGGTTTAATATTATTCCATTGATTTTTTAGTATTAATCCCTTGGGTTTATTATTCCCTTAGGGTTATAATATCAATCATGGTCAACCATGGTCCAATGTCACATTAAGACAAAGATTGTATCAATATAAAAATCAACCATTGTCAACCATGGTCCAACATCGCATTGTGACAAAGCTGAACACATACATCTAGTCAGGTTATTACAACCCCATGAGATACCAAAGTGTAAATGGTAGGTTATATCAAAGGATTTCATCATGGGACTGCCTATAACCATAAGAAGACATGATGCCATATTTGCAGTGGTTGTCACACTAACTAAGAGTGCTCATTTTGTGCCACTCACGACTACATATAAGAAACCTAAGATAGCCATATTTTTTATTGATGAAATTATGAGTTTACATGGAGTGCCAAGGAAGATCAAATCAGATAGGGGAGGAGTATTTACAAGAATATTTTGGACTAGTTTCTAAGAAGCCTTGGAACCCAACTTAAATTCAACACTTCTTATCACCCCGAGATAGATGGTTAAACAGAGAAGACTAATCAAATCCTTGAGGATATGTTACAAATGTATGTGATGTACCAACAAAAATGATGGGAGGAACTTTTACCACTAGTGGAATTTACATATAGTAAAAATAAATAGATTTCCATTAGATGAAACCATTTGAGTTTTTGTATTGGAGGCCTTACAAAACCCCTCTCATTTGGGATTGGTTAGAGGATTGAGTATTAATAGAACCACATGTAGTAGAAGAGATAGAGGAACAAATGATCATGATTAAGGGGAGGCTTAAAGAAGCAGAAGATTGATATAAGATCTATGTTGATGTTCATTATATGGATCAAAGTTATGATGTGGGAGATAGGGTGTTTTTTAGAGTAAGACCCTAAAAGAGCTCCTTAACATTTGGAGAGGGAGAAAAATTATCCCCACGACTTATGAGACCTTATGAAATCATAGAAAGGAAAGGGTTGATAACATACATGCTTTCTTTACCTACGTCTCTAACATCTATGTGTGATGTGTTCCATGTGTTTTTATTGCCTCATTATATTTAAGCTCCTCCACATGTTATTGACTTGAGATATTTGTAGGTCTCAGATGAGGGCATGATGATGGCCAAGCTAGTTTTCATACTGGACTTGTTATCACTCCATAATTTTCGTAGCTGTGAAAGGAAAACCTAGAGGTAACATTGAACCAATCTTGGAGATCAGAAATTGGCCCTTCCAACCTTACAGAGGCCTCTCTCTACAACTAAACTATCCAATATCACTTCAACAACTTGTTGCGCACTCAGATCAATGGAAAGATCTTCTATAAATGTTGATCTTTACAAAAAGGTTTGGTAGGGTTTAACAAAAGTCCATTGGGCATGGAGTCATAATAAAGATCATAGTTATGGTTTTAAATATTGGTTAATATGAAAAAATACTCTCGAAGTCTAGATAACTAGCGATTTTCAAACGTCAAAGTTTTTATAGTGTGAAGATGATAAGAAAAACATGTATCAATCATAATAGAGCATGTAGGACTTTAATTGTATTATTATATCAACATACTATAGAAGGATGAGTGTAAGATAAAGATCATAGAAATGAATTCTCTATATTTAAACTTGCATTCAAATCAAAGGAATATAAATAATGATGAATCAAAGAAAGAAAAATTCATAGAGAGATAGACTAGAAATAGGCAACACAAGAATCATTGAGGCAAAATTCTTATACTTTTGCTTGAAAAAATTACTAACACAATCACATCAGTAAATGTGGTTGATATATTTCAAAGTCGTATATCAATTACATGCACAACCACATAAGTAAATGTGGTTGAAAAATGTCGATAAACCTTAACGGTATAGATCTTATATTAATGCTAATATTAATGTCCATATTAATTTATAAATATTATTATTAATTAATATTACCCACCATTATTAATTAATATTAAATATTCTTATTGTTAATTAAATTTAATATCATTATTAATTAACAAGTATTAATAATAATTAATAATTATTGAAAATATTAAATATTAACCGATATTCATAATATTAAAAAAAATAATAATTACTAATAATATTCAATTAATAATATTAATAATCAATTAATAATTATCAATAATATATATAATAATTATTAATAAAAACAATTAATAATATTGAATTAATAAATATAATTTAGAAATATAATTAAAAAAATAAATAATAATAATTAATAGGGTTAAAAAATTAAATAATAGTATGAACCTTTACATTAATAAACCCAAGGGATTGATATTATAAACCCAAGGGACTAATAAACTCAAGGGATTAATATTATAAATACAAGAAATCTATATTAAACCCTAGAATTAATATTATAAACCATACAAAAATATTATACATAGGAATATGAACCCTTAGATTAAAATTAATAATAATTAATTCCTCCTTTTTATTTTGATTGATCACAGTTGAAAATGGTTGACAATGGTTGAGCATGGTTGATTTTCATATTGAGACAATCTTTGTCACAATGTAACATTGGACCATGGTTGACAATGATTATAAATCCAAGGAATTTATATTAAACCTTAAGATTAATATTATAAACCCTATGAGTAATATTATATCCTATGAATATGAACCATTAAATTAATAGACCCAATGGATTGATATTAGAAACCTAAAGGAATAATACTAAAATGACAAGCGATTATAAATGCAATGTATACAAATGCTAAGATAAATATTATAAACCCTAAAATAAACATGGTTGACCATGTTGACCATGGTTGATTTTCATATTGAGAAAATCCTTGTCACAATGCAATGTTGCACCATGGTTGACCATGCTTGGGCATGATTGATTTTCATATTGAGATAATCTTTGTCACAATGCGACATTAGACCATGGTTGATTTTCATATTGAGACAATCTTTGTTAGAATTCGGCAATGGACCATGGTTGACCATGATTGATATTATAAACCTAAGGGAATGATAAACCCAAGGGATTAATACTAAAAGCCCAAGGAAATAATATTAAACCTAAGAGCATAAAATAAAACCAATGTATATAAACCCTAAGATAATTATTAAACCCCTAAAATAAACATGGTTGACCATGATTTATTTTCATACGAAGACAATCATTGCCACAATCAAATGTTGGACCATGGTTGACTTTCAAATTGAGACAATATAAGTCACAATGCGACATTGGACCATGATTGTCACAATGTGACACTGGACCATGGTTAACCATGATTATTCATATTGAGAGAATATTTTTCACAATGCGACATAGGACCATGGTTAACCATGGTTTATTTTGATATTGAGACAATATTTGTCACGATGTGGCATTCAACCATGTTTGGCCAATGTTGACCATGATTGACCATGGTTGATAATGGTTGAGCATGGTTGATTTTTATATTGAGACAATCTTTGTCATAATGTGATGTTGGGCCATGATTTACTATGGTTGACTATGGTTGATCATGATTATAAACCCAAGATATTTATATTAAATCCTAGGATTAATATTATAAACCTTATGAATAATATTATACCCCAGAAATATGAACCCTTAGATTAATAAACCGAAGGGATGGATATTATAAACCCAAGGGATTAATAATAAAATTCCAAGGGATTATAAACCCAAGGAAATAATATTAAAGCTAAAGGATTAATATTGTAAAACCAAAGTATATAAACCCTAAAATAAATAGGGTTGACCATGGTTGATTTTCATGTTGAGACAATCCTTGTCACAATACGGTGTTGCACCATACTTGACCATTATTTATTTTCATATTGAGACAATCTTTGTCACAATGCGAAATTGGACCATGGTTGACCATGATGGATTTTCATATTGAGACAATCCTTTTCATAATGCAATGTTGTACCATGGTTGACCATGATTGATTTTATAAAACATGGTTAACCATGGTTGATTTTATAAACCCAAAGTATATAAACCTTAAGATAAATATTACAAACCCTAAAATAAACAAGGTTAACCATGGTTGACCATGATTGATATTCATATTGACACAATCTTTGTCAAAATGCAACGTTGGACCATGATTGAACATGATTGATTTCATATTGAGGAAGCCTTTGTCACAATGCAATGTTGGACCATGGTTAATTTTGATATTGAGACAATATTTGTCACAGTGCAACATTAAATTGTGGTTGACCATGGATGACCATGGTTGTCACAATGTGACATTGGACCAAGAGACAATATTTGTCACAATGTGGCCATGATTATTGACCATGGTTAACCATGGTTGACCATGGTTTATTTTAATTTTGAGACAATCTTTGTCACATTGTGATGTCGAACCATGGTTGACCATGATTGATTTTCATATTGAGACAATCCTTGTCACAATGTGATGTTGGAAAATTGTTGAGAATGGTTACCCATGATCCACCATAATTAACTGTGCTCTACTGTGTTCGACCAATTTTGACCATGATTAGCCATGCTTGACCATGATTGACAATGGTTGATTTTCATATTGAGAAAATCTTATGATAAACCCTAAGATAAATATTATAGACAAAGGTATACAAACCCTATGATAAATATTATAAACGGTAAAATAAATATGGTTGATGACCATGGTTTATTTTCATATTTAGACAATCTTTGTCACGATTCGATGTCAAACCATGGTTGCCGATGATGGATTTTCATATTGAGACAATCTTTGTCACAATGCGATGGGGAACCATGGTTGATTTTCATATTGAAACAATCTTTATAAGAACGTGACATTGGACCATGGTTTACCATGATTGATGATGGTTGACGATGGTTAACAATGGTTGAGCATAGTTGATTTTCATATTGAGATAATCTTTTTCAAAATGCGGCAGTGCACCATGGTTGACTATGATTATAAAGCCAAGGGATTTATATTGGACCCTAGGATTAATATTTAAAGCTTATGAATAATATTATACCATGGGAATATGAACCCTTAAATTAATAAATCTAAGAGAGTGATATTATAAACTCAAGGGAATAATAAACGTAAGGGATTAATACTAAAACCCAAGGGGTTATAAGCCTAGGGGAATAATGTTAAACTAAAGGGAATAATATAAACCCTAAGAAAAATATTATA
>APFE031694184.1:116422-142635 GCA_000404065.3 Pinus taeda
TAAAGTGAAATATAAAATTAATAATTATAATTAATAATTCAATCATATTACTCCTAATTTACCAAGTGTGAGAGGCATAAAATTTCTTCATATACAAACCCTTTTTAAAGTGAAAAGAGATTTGATCCCCTTTGCCCTTGGTAAATCCAAAATTAAGATCTAAAATTAAGATAGATCCAAGCTAGTTTTATATCAATTTATGTAATTGAAAGTAAAGAAATACTATTTTAATGAAAAGTTACTTTCAAAAATATTTGTAATTTCCTCAATTTTAAAACAAAGCCACCTAGTTCCATCTTAATTCTGGATCTATCAAGTGACAAGAGGGATCACATCTCTTGAGGTGAAGACCTCTTTTTTGAGTGAAAAACTTGAGGAAAGGTCTGTACCTCAAGAGATTTGATCCTTATCGATGCTTGATAAATCCAAAGTTAAGATGGATCTAGGTTGGTTTCGGTCATGTGTGGCCAAAGAAAATCTAACGAACATATGATTAATTTTATCAATAATACATAAATTCATTTAATATTAATATAATCATTTTAAATATGCCAATATGTTTCATAGTTTAATTTTGAATTTGCTTAGTTTCCTTAGTTTGTTGAGATGATAATAACTTTAATGATAAAAAATGATGAAATATAAATTTTTAATGTAAAGGGACAATGTAATAGTGTTGAATGATAGAAAATGTGAATAATAAGAATATAGTCAATTACAAATAGTCTTCATTGTGGTTAATCTAAAACTATTTTCTTCTATTATTCTTATTTTCACCCTTGTTACTTTTGTCGTCTTTTCATATTGATTGTCAGATTTTCATGTCGATTATATGAAAAGGATATGTTAAACTATAAACCATTTAATTCTTTAGCTCAATATATTGTAGTAAAAATCATTCCTTGTCTCTCCTTCTCTCCAATATTAATAATTTGAATTGCTATAACACAAAAATCAATGTACATTATCAATAATTTTTTGTGCTTACACTGAAATTAATACACAATTTTAATCCAATCACTTTAAAATTAATGTATAATCATACATCCAATTACATCAAAACAGAAATCAACATTTACACTGAAATTAATGAATCTAATGCAAGTAATCAAATAAGATTATAAAACAACATTTACACTAAAATTATAGCATCTAATGAAATCAATCAAATAGGATTAGAAATCAACACTTATAGTCAAATCAATTCATCTAGTGCATGTAAGAAAATTGGATTATAAACCAACATCTTAACTAAAATTAATGCACCTAGTGCAAGTAAGAAAATAGGAATATAAAGCAACATCTACACTGAAATCAATGCATCTAGTGTAAGAAATCAAATAGGATTAGAAATTAGCATCTACACTGAAATCAATGCATTTAGTGCAAGCAATCAAATAAAATTAGAAATCACCATCTACACTGAAATCAATGCATCTATTGCAAGAAATCAAACATTATTAGAAATCAACATCTACATTGAAATAAATGCATCTAGTGCAAGCAATCAAATAGGAATAGAAATCATCATCTACATTGAAATCAATGCATTTAGTGCAATCAATCAAATAGGGTTATAAATCATCTACATTGAAATTAATGCATCTAGTGAAAGCAATCAAATATCATTAGAAATCAACATTTACTGTAAAATCAATGCATCTAGTGCAAGGTTAAATCAAATTGGATTAGAAATCACCATCTACACTGAAATCAATGCATCTAGTGGAAGAAATATTATTCCCTCTCCTGCCCCATATATATCTATATCTCCCTCCATCCCTCCTTATTTTCCACTCTATCTCAACACCCCAAACACACTTGCTATTTCACTTCATATCTATCAATCTCTTTGTCCCTCCCTCTCTCTCTTGTTTCCTCTCTTCACTTCCCATCTATATCTC
Source organism: Pinus taeda (assembly GCA_000404065.3). Classification (NCBI taxonomy): domain Eukaryota; kingdom Viridiplantae; phylum Streptophyta; class Pinopsida; order Pinales; family Pinaceae; genus Pinus; species Pinus taeda. Next base: position 118,327 of record APFE031694184.1, read on the forward strand.
TATCTCCATTTGCCTCTCTATATCACCACCAAAACATACACTCTATTTCTTCAACCTATCTACCTATCCCTTCCTCCTCCTCCTCCTCCTCCTCTCTCTCTCTCTCTCTCTCTCTCCCACTTCTATCTATCTTCCCTACTTCTTTCCTCTCTCCCTCTCTCTCCATCCTCTTTATCACACTCTCTCTCTCTCTCTCTCTCTCTCTCCACCTTTCTCTCTATATTTCTTTATTCTTACCTCTCTCTCTCTCCCCCTCCAATTCTATCTCTCTTTCCCTCCCTTACTCCACTCTCTCACATCCTCTCTCTCTTCCTTCCTCTCTTTCTCTCTCTCTCTTACTCCTCAGCCTACAAATCTGTTACTATATCCCTCTCTCTCTCCTTTTCTTCCCCATTCTCTCCATCTCTCCTTTTTCTTTATCTCAACCCCAAACATACACACTCTCTCTCCATCTCTCCTTTGTTACTCCCTCTATCTCAACACTTCTCACTCTCTATGTATTTCTTCTTCCCTCCCTCTCTCCCCCTCCAAATCCATCTCCCTATCCCTCCCTCTCTCCTCCTCTCTCAAATCTTCTCTACCGTAATTCCTCTTTCTACCTTTCTCTCATACCTCCCTCTCTCTTCCCCCATCACTCTCTCTCTTTCTCTCTCTCTCTCTCTCTCTCTCTCTCTCTCTCTATCTTTTCCCTCTTATCCTCTGCCTTATCCCATCACTCTCCTTCTCTCTCTCAAGTATTATCTCTCATTCTTCCTCTCTCTCTCTCTCTCTCTCTCTCTCTCTCTCTAACTATGTTACTATATCCCTCCCTCTCTCCTTTTGTCTCCTTCTCTCTATCTCTCCTTATTTGTCTCTTTATCTCACCCCTAAACATATACTCTTTTTATCCATCTCTCGCTTGTCGCTCCCTCTCTCTCTCCACTTCTCACTCTCTATGTCTTTCTTCTTCCCTCCCTCTCTCCCCCTCCAACTCCATATCTCTGTGCCTGCCTCTCTCCTCCTCTCTCTCATCCTTCCTCCCTCGCCCTTTCTCTCCTACATTTATCTCTCTTCCCCCGTCTCTCTCTCTCTCTCCAATCCTCTCACTATCTCCCTCCCACTCTCCTCTCTCTTTCCCCTCCATATTTGTGTCCCCCTCTCCCTCTTTTACCCTTCTCTACCTCTCTCTCTTTCTATTCCTCCTCTCCCCTCTCCTTTAATTTATCTCCATCTCTCCCTTATCACTCCCCTACTCTTCACCTCTATAAATTTATGTCTTTGTTCTTACTCCCGTATATATAAGAGTTATATATATAATGATATATTAATATATATTATAATATAAAAAATTTAATATTGGATTAAAACAAAGTTATCATATTTAATAATATCAATATTATGATATATTTTTCTTCTACGTAAGACTAAGTCTATTAATGGAAACATTATTTACAATGAGGCCCTAGCCTCTACGGGTCTAGAACAACCAAATAACCAATTTAAACATCAAAACTAAAGCAATAATGCTCCAGGAGGGGAAACTAGTCTGAAGATGGGAAAAAAACCAGCTACCCGCGTAGTAGTTATAGCTCCAAAACTTGGAATTAACTGTCATGGTGAATTTCCAAATTGTCCATGTATTTTGAAATAAACAACAGTAAAAAACAAACATCTAAAAAACCGAGCTGGGCAGGTGACCTGTATGCTTGAGAGTGCTGGGTGTCTTATGACAGTGGCTTCTCCTCCACTATCAGACATCTATACTCACCTAAATCAGTATCCTTTGCCTTTTCGTGTGTCTCTCTGGCTTCATCAACTCCTTTGCTTTGCTGGTGGCCTTGTCGCCCAAAGCCTTCGGTTTGCTGGTGGTCAAATGATCCTAGGCCTCCTACTGATTATTGGTTCTCGGCACCTTCTGTGTAGTATCGGGGGGCCGATGAACCAGGTTCTTCAATTGGCCGTGTTCTGGGTCGTTGTGCATGCCGACTTCCTCCCTAAATTCCATCTAAACTACGGCTATAATGACAGGTTTGTCCATGGAGCAAAGGAAGCAAAATTGAGCGAACTGGGTGGCAGCACTTAGATTGGGCATCTGGGTGGCCTCATCAACCCAACAAGCCACATAGGGACAAGCTCATTCCCTTCTGTTTCGGGTAACCAGATAACTACCATGGAAATGGGGTGTGGACAGGGTTGGGGGCGAGGAGGACGAAGGGGAAGTTGATGCAAAGGGAGATGGCGGAGGGGGGCAGATGGCTCGTCCATGGTTTCCGCTTCGCCTATAGCGCATGCACAATATTATGATATATTAATATTTATATTAGATTTAATATCAATAATAATAATCTTTTAATATTAATATTATGGTTAATAGTATTGTTTTCATGGTATTAATACTAATTTGGCCCATGGTAATTTTCCCATAGGCTTCACCTAAATAAAACCTATTTTTTGAGTTTTCATAAATATAAAGAGGTTAGTGGAGTAAAGATAAAAAGAGGATTTCTTTATTTATTTTTTGATTTACCATACCTTTGGAGTAAATATAAAAAGAGTCTTATTTATTTACAATAGCTCTTTTTTTTACTATTCGTAAACCTCTTTATATTTTAAATTTGTGTCATCTTTATACATAATAATAATAATTAGATTGATTTTTAAATAGGGCCAGCATTAGATTAACAATGTTAATTGTTAAATATTAAAGTTTACATTTACATGTACATTCAAGTTTACATGCTTATGTTTTTACACAAGATCTACCCTATGGGAGCAATAATTATTTTATTTTAATCTGAAATTATAAATAACTTTGAAAAATGCATATAAATAACCAAAAACAATTTTGTATTAATTAAGATAAAATAAATTTCGATTAATTGAAAGTTAAAATAATATTATTTGAATGAAAAGTTGTTTTCTATTTTCAAAGAGTAAAGATATTTGTACTTATTTTATTTAAAATTTGAATTACGAATAACTTAATAATTAATAATTTGAACTGCCGTAAATTTGTGGTTTTGAGTGATTTTTCCCTAAATCGTAGGGGTTATAGATCATCTTGCCTTGATAATTGACAATGTAAAGGCATTATTTTACATTTGGCACTGTTTCTACTAGGGTAACACCTATCCAAATCTCTGGGAGGATAAAACTAATCTATATCGTGCGACTGGATTTTTTGTGGATCCATGGGTTTGGTGCCCGTGAAAATCAACATCTCAACCATCAAAGTGGTTTAAGATTCTATTGGGATTGAACTAGTGACAACTAGTTGGGAACTAGAGAAAGAGAGATGCAATGAGCTGCTGAAACCTCGAAAAAAACTAGTAAGTTTTTATATTTGAAGTTCCTTGTAATGGAGACATGGTGGGTGCTTAAGATGTTGGTTACATGTCTGGTAGTTTGAACCATTGTCGACGGATCAATGGATGCAGAGGTTTCATCGAAAGTTGGTCTTTGACAAAGTTGAGGAAAACTTTGGATCCAATGCTCGATTACTCTCACATTGTTGTTGAGCTAAATCAAATATTGAGTTTGCCAAATGATTGATCCAATCATTACGTACTATGGCAAGGGTCTATTATCTTGCTTCTTGGCTGATCCAGATTCTGTGCTAGATCTGGTGAGTAACTCTTAACAAAGTGTGAAAAATCATTTCGTAATTAATTTTAAATTTTCTAGAGTATTTCCATATTATTATTTTTTTATCATTAAATTACGTTTTTCATCTATATCTGGAATATGACAGTGGATGGTTCCAAACTTAGATTTCACATCTTTTAATTATTTAAATCATATTTATTTGATATTTCTAGAGCTTATCTACATTATTTATTTCTCTAGGGAGATCAGATCTTCCATACATGTCTTCAAAACTTTGACTCAAAAAACCATTATCATTTTTCTCTTAAATATGTTATTTTTTTTGGTTGAATTCAAATTGCGGATATCCACAGACATGTTTGCAAATGCAACTCTAGTAGCATGGCCAAACATGTAGGAAAGCATCGCGTAAAGGTTTATCAGGTTGTTTCTACGGCAGCAAATCCCATAACAATTCAATAATTTGTAAAAATAATATTTGAACATTTTAAATCAAATCCCTACATTGATTGTAAAGGAAACCTAGTAAAATTGTTGAAGCAATTGACCCACGTTAATACTATGGAGAATTATGGGCAGGCTCTCGACACAACAATGTAAGTTATAACGATACTCTATGTTTTTTACTTGAAATTTTGATGAATATAAGTGAAATTTGAAAAGTTAAAAGTTTACTCATGTAAATTTTAATTTGTATATAGTATCTGCATATAATCTCTATTCAAGGAGTAAATTCGTTATTTAATCTAAAGAATTATCGATTCACCATAATTATAAAAAATTACATAAAATGAATCATTGCAAACTGATAGTCATATTGGAGATAGTGGGGTTATCAATATTATCTACAAAATATATGTTACAACAATTGAAGCAACTGCAAAAGATCTAAAGCCATATGCATTCTACGAAGGAAGGTGAACTATGTGAAATGGAGATGAAATACAAATTTGTTGGTGTTGTATTGTTTTACACATTTTGATTGGTAATCAAGCAGCATATATTAATAATTTTTTTAATATATTTGTGCAGATTCGATACAATAGTGAAAAATTGTTTCAAGAGCTCTCTGAAGATGAATGAGACAGTTTCATATTTGATGTTAAGATTATCAAGTGGAAAAATTACGTCGGAAATATTCATATTCCCTGACTTGGTGAATATATCGTAAATGGGTGAATATGTATCAATGGATCACAATAGTTGCAATGGCCATGAAGACATCAATTTTCACTTCATTGGGTTCACTATTTCTAGGAGAGTGATGGGGGCTATTGGAGCATAAAGTTGTCCATATATAGCTGGAGGTGGTGCCAATGTGAAGGTTGAACTCATTTCCACCAGCAATGATCTCATTAATGCTATGTTTTCATCGCAAGGGGTAGTTACACGTTTACAAATATTACTCCAAGGAAATATAGGTTGGTTGCTTCCCATCATGAATACATAAACTTCATGATTCCTCAAGCAATATAAAAATCCCACTACATTTTTTTCAAAAAGGAAAGGCCATGATATTTTTCTCTCTTTGCCTTCATTTGATCTGCATAATAAGTTTTGAGACTCCTTAAGGATGAGCATCTAGAGGACACATTAGCCCTCCATGAAATCAATTTGTGAAGAAGTGGAAAGAGCGGGCTCTGTGAGCCAATTGTTAAAAAGAGGAAGAAGATACAAGGTCATACCTAATGTCGATCCTAGGAGGATGGCACTATGCATGAGGTACAATGATTGAGGTTTATAGAGTATATTTTCTACTATATTCTCTTTCAAATATGTGATTCTCATGTTCTCCTAACAATTGTCCAAAGAGGCTCTCTGGAGATGGAGTTGGGCTTTGGAAATCTGGTAGTAGATGACATCTTTTTTGTCCCAAGTTATGATATGGATGGCTTAGTTGTTTCTTAGGGTGACCCTATTTTAGGTGTTCATGTATACCTTTATTCAGATGATGTCCATGAGTTAAAGTTCCCTGAAAGAAGCTCCTTGTCCAAATCAAGCGTTTTTTCATGCAATATCTGATGCAGACGGGAAATTTGCTTCTAATTTTATTCCACATGGAAACTAAAGGTTGTTTCCATTCTACAAGGGTGAGAATACAATATTTGATGTTTCACTTCCATCTATAGATGTTCTTGTTGAGCACAGTCATGTTAATATATCTCAACCATTTCAGATCATGGGTTTCTCAGCTGGAGGACTTGTGGTGACTTCTGAAGCAGTGTGTTTTGAAGGTTTTAAGTTATTAGTTGAAGGATGAGAAAGAGCTACAATAAATTTATAGGGATATTACAAACTTGATCATGAAAAATCAACATGCTACACAATCAAGGCTGAGAAGGATCACCTCGAGTTTAGCAGTTTGGAGAATTTCATGGTTGTGCCAAACATGACTTCAATCCCAAAGATAGAAGAAACACATTATAATATTTGTGGTTCCCTAAAATTAGTGACAAATATTATGGAAAGTGTCAAGTTGGGTTGACACACGGGCCAGACAATGTTAAGCCTCAACTAAAGAAGATTGATGATATGGGAAACTTCTACTTTGAGGTTCAACCAGGTTAATATCAAATATCCCCACTAACCCCAACAACAGAATGCGATTCTGGCCTTCAATTTTCACCATCACATATTGATGTGATAGTAACGAGAGCAATGTTTGGCATTAAATTTATAAAGGCCCTTGTTGATATCCGTGGATCAGTGATATGCAAGGAAGGATGTGACTCCTTGATTTCTATATCACTTACTTCTCTGGTTGTTGAACTATGTGTTCAAAGAAGCTTAACTCTTTATGTTTAACAAATGAGAGTAATGACTTCATATTTGAGAAAGTCCTACCTGGTGCATTGCGTCTTGAGGTAAAACATGGACCTTCATCTGATTTGTTAGATTGGGATGATGACTGGTGTTGGGAGAGAAAGGCTATTGATGTCAATGTTGGTGTTTCTAATCATTCAGAGATAGTGTTTATCCAAAAAGGCTATTGGTTTTGTATTATGTCTACTCATACCGTGGCTTCTTACATCGCACAGCCAAACAAAGAACCCATGAATTTGTTGATTGAGAAAGGATGGTAGAAAATATACTTTGAAGCTTCTCATGTGCACAATGCTTCATTTCTTGAACTTGTGCATTTTATTTGGAATGTCTTCATTAGAATTCAATGTATTGAACCATAAGCCTATATATTTGACTGGTGAAAAATATCTACTGAGTGGTGAAATACATCTTGATTCAAGTTCTTATCCCAAAGAAAATGAGTTGTCTCGAAGCATTATTGTAGACATATGGCAAAAGGAGGGTGCATTTATAGATATGATCAATAATCTCAAACTTGTTTCAAGTGATAATGGACCAAGAAACATTGTTATATATCAATACACTCACTAGGCCAATCTTGAAGATGAAGTGGTCTTTGTTCTAAGAGATAAAAGGAATGCTAATGAGAAAAATAGTTTTAAAAAGGTCTTGTTTTATCCAAGAAGTCAACATGTTGCTATTAAAACTTATGGGTGCCAACTTGCTATTTCTTCTTTTATGGGGTGCCCAGGAAATTACATTCAGGGTGAGTGCTGCTAGCAATCCCAGATGTTGACATTAAAGTAATTGTTGAAAATGATAGTAGCAATGGTCATTTAAAAAACAGTGACATGGTTCTTCAGACTTTGACAGGATTAGATGGTCTATTTTTGGGTGGTCCTTTGTATGATGATACTGATTACTATGTTGAAGCTTACAAGTGATATCATTTAAAAGCAATTGCATAGGACCCCTTTTGAAGCTTAGTTATATGCTCATCCAATTTGATCAGATGCCCCACTGGACTAGCCAAACCATAAAGAATATTTGATCGTTAGTATTTGACCTTTTGTGCACTCCCTGCATTTGTGGTCCTCAGTAGAGGAATCACTCAATTTGCATAAAAAAACCACTAGATATGGACAAAACCTCTTCAATCGCATTGTTTCAAACTACAACCATGTAAGTATGGATTTTACTATTACTTTCAATGCTTTACAATGAAACCAATGTAAATACAGGTTTTATGTGGATAAAATATAAACCATTGTAAATGCATGTTGTCTTGTATGAGTATGCAGGGGCATACATGATAAAATATTTTAGAGTGAATGGGATACTATTTCAAGAGCTTTCATGCTCTATCTTGAGACTCAATATGGAACGTGGAAGTACTTCGACTGTACTAGAAATGGACTCATATCTTGATAATGCATAAAATTTCTTTGTGGACATATCGATTGAGATGATGGGGAGCTTTAAGTCATTAAAGGAGGTGCTCATATGTGTTGTGCCTTTGCTTAAAGAAATATGTTTCTTCTCAATTTGTTGTTCGAGAGACTTCCTAATCTCCAATGTCTGTTAATGGGTGACAACTTTATCTTGGCAAAAACAAAATTTATGCTTTTCTTTTACATGTGCAATGAACAACATGTTTCAATGTTTAAGAATGTTTGCATTTGCTACTTAGTTGTCAGGTATAGAATAAAAAAAATTATACAAAGCATATATTGATGTAGATTAGGTTGACTATTATGTTTTGGCTCATTATTATGTCCTGTTTGCATATTCATTATATCCAATAGATATGAAACAAAACCAAGTAACATCTTTGTTTAATATCTATTCCTTAATGAAAATATACACTACCTAAATTAAAAAATTTAACCTCCTATAAGATGTGGAAAGACCGTAAAATTCTTCCATGGTTTTTTTCCATGATGTTCATAATCAATATTTATGTCTTTTACCTTGTAAATGTGTGCAGATTTAGCTTATTATGGTTTTGAAATGCAATGCAGGAACTTTCAAATATCCCATACGTCGATGTCTCAGATCCCCACTCTCTCATCTCCATATATACAGGTTTATGTAGACATAATTGAATTTCATGATAGGGAAATCAATGTATTAGGTTGCTTTCTTTAGAGCACCCCTGCTCTAGAGATGATAAAACTTCTTTTAATTGATGACTTGAATTATGACGATCCATGATATGTAAAGTTTTTGGAAGAAGTGATGTATTTGAATAGAGTTTCAAAGAAAGCAAGGATATTGGTATGAGAATCTTCTTTTTAAATACACGCTTCAAAATCTTTAAATTGTTGACCAGTAAAAAGGCTTTTTGGCTTAATTTTCTTTTGTTTTTTTCTTTATGAAAGGGTATGACCAATGGAGGTTGTAAATTCTAATGTGGATATGAGGATGTGGACACCAGTGGAATGACCTTCTTAGTCTTGGGAAACATTGATTATGGAGGCAGATGGCAGTCTTATGGAGTGGGTATGCGACATTTTGCCCCATTTTCATTTTGTTTATCATTTGTTGTTTGCATTAGCTCTAATAATTAGTTTTAATTATTTATATTTTTGTCATTTATATCATTAACATTCCATGTTTCCCAGGTAAGGTAAAATTTTTAGTTGCTTTAGATGAGAAGCCTGTAGGATTATGATGTTCCCAATGAGTTTTGAACATTTGTCCAATATGCCTTGTTGATTTTGGATTGTTATTGTAGGTTATCACTTTAATTGTTATCTGCTTTGATTGACAATAAAATGCCATGATTTTATAATTTTTTTTTATGTTAATTTTTAAAAGTATTTAAGAAATTTGTCTTCAGTAGCCACACTTAAAATAATGGATTTCACACTACTAGGTTTAAGGTTTCAGTTATGTATTTGGTTAAAATTTCCCAAGATTTATATCATATCTCAAGTGTTAGGTTTGGGTTATTTATTTGGTCAAAATTTCCCATGATTTATATCATATCTCAGCCTTTTGAAATTCATGCATTCATTCCATTTGAATGTAACACATCACAACAAGGATGAGCCCTATTAAGCTCACCAACTCTATTACTATGCTTCATGAATCATAATTCAAATGGATACTGAATTTGGTTCTTTTCCTTAACTAAACAATATTAAGAAAAATCATCTCATTCAAACTCAACCCCAAGTCATACTCAAAATTTTGACATGTGAATACCATTGTCTCGGAAACAAGTTTTACACCCAAGTCCTTGCAAGTCAGACAAGACTGTCCATTTTTTTAAAAAAATTGATCATATCCTTAAATTGTCAGCTTTTGGACTCCTTCATTAAAGAAAATATCATTTTATGATCTTGATAATTGGTCTATCGAAATGTGGATGAGGTGAAATATGAGTTAAGGAGTAGAGAATGAAATTTTCCTTAACATTGCCTAGAATATTTTGAACTTTTCGGGGCACATCACGTGACACTACCATCACCACACCAATATTTTTTGGTAAAGTTCCACTGCAAGAGGCATCCACTGATTCACGTTCCTCAACCCGTGACCGTAAAGATGATTCTTCCTGAAATTTTTCCTAGATGATGATAATGATATATAGTCCTTATCATCATAAAGTATGGATTTTGTTTCTTCACCGGTGCTCCACCTTCCCCCTCCCAATTGTATATAAGGATTAGTTTCTCTTGCATCCTTCCCTTCAATTGCAAAGTTATACCCATACCTAAAATCCTCGTCTTGATCTTGGTTCTTATGCTTCTATTCATCTTCTGAGCTAAGCAATCGGAAAAACATTACCTCCCTACCACCACAAATAGATAAATCATTTTTCCTACACTATATTTCAAGCTCCACAAGAGGAATACTAAACAATTCTCGAGTGGTTTCTCCCTCTGCAATCACCATAGCAACATATTTATTTGGACCAGATCCATCTGTTATGTCTGTAAGATTGGATTCAGAACTATCAAGGTCCTTCAATGGTGGGGCATCTCCACATATTGAATGAAAGGGAGGGACACATGAATTTCCAAACTGAAGAAAGGTAACTCTCTGTCCATAAGCATATGAAAGAAGAAACTAGTTTTACCAAACCTGGAGAACTTTCATCACTCTCTCCTGCAAAGACGCTATAATATTAATGTAAAAAAATTCACAAAAAGATCCACACAGTCATTACACTAATTATGATATATTTCTTTTACGAGTAAAAATTACTAGACGCCTTGCTAATTGATGACCAATAAGGGGCTTGATCGTAATACATTATCTATTTTCATCATTACTATCCTCAACATGTTCTATTATTTAGAATGAGATTTCGTGAATTTGCAAGCGTGTTTTTCCATATTTCTATTTTTATATCCCACACAATTGGAATCCTGCCACATTTGGCCGCCTCCACTTCCCTAGGCTACATGTGCTAACGAGGGTACAAAACACTAATGATATGTTCTTTTGCCATAAGTTATTCTCATTTTTTGGATGAATTTTGTTGAAATTTTATTCATGCCAATTATGTGGAAGAAAATAATGTTCCATTATTCCTTTTTATCATCTCTTTTTTATGCATTAGCATGCTTCTATTGTACTTGTTCATTACGACTATGTCATGTAAAGATCAAGTTGAGTGGGTTTTACATTTAATTTCCATTGTAGTCAACAACTGAATATATAAATTTTATGTTAGGTTGAATGATGGGACAACACACTTTGATTTCCACTAGTGCTCTATTTTTCATATACTATCACAAATGCATGAATACACTCACTTTTCTTTTTACCTGGATAAGAAAATGATGACAACTTTGTATTTTGTAGTGACAAGGATAACTATGTATTGGAGCTAGACATTGAGCCCTTCGATTCATCCTTTCCTTACCCAACATGGCCATCTCCTATTGGCAACAGAGTAGAATTTCTAAATCAACATTTGTCTTCAATACTATTTCATGATAAAGAAATAACACAACCATTTTTGTATTTTGTTTGAGCACACAAATACCAAAGCCATGTCATTTTTCTTTCCTTGGTTAATATATTACATCATTGTGTTTGATAGTTAATTCATTATTATTCAATGCTAATAAATCTCTATCAAATAGCAAAGAAGGATGACTTGGATGTTTTAGAGATATATAATATGAATTAATTAAAAATTCACAAGGTTATTTCAATTCTCATCTTTCTATTTCACTTCCTTAGATAAAACTATATATTCAAATACCAACTCAACTCAATTCAAACTAAAATAGAGAATCCTAGTTATGAAGATGTTTCTCTCTCCATACCTTATAATGACATTATTTTTTTGAACTATACTTGAAGTTCACTGATGATGGCCTAGATTTATATATTTCTTTTAGCACCAAATTGAATTCATGGAAAAATTAAGCATATCCCATTAAATATGACCTAAAGATGATTCAAAGGATATCGCCTTTAGTTTGAGCATGTGGCAAAGTAATTCATGAGGTGTGAATTTTTATTAGAGCCATTGTTTGTTTATTTTTTTTGGTTAGAAAATGGTTTTCTCTTGCTTTTATGTGACTCTCAATTTATCATATCTAGCATGTTGAGAAATGGGAAAAAGTAATGTGTGACATTTATTTTGTAGAAATTGATGTTGAATGAAAGGATATAGAGTTTAAGCAAGCTACAATCCGCTTTGGTAAAGGTAGAAGGACATCTTAAAAAGTTACCTAAGAATACACCATATACGTAGTTTGAAGATAAGTAATATATGGATTTTTCATTTGCAAATATGTTCATTTTTCTATCCAAGATATCACAACAAGACAAATATTGATATTGTAGAAATTGTTAGAGGACCTCCTTGAGGTCAATTTTTCTAATGTTATACTTGATTGATACATTCGCATGGCAGGAAGGCTTTAAATACACATTAATATGTTACCAAAACAAATTATATTGAAATTTAATACATATAAAAGATCAAAACAAATGACAATTCCTTCATTTGATTGTTACTTGACTCTAGTGTGGGCAGGTTACATGAAATGTGATTGGAAAATGGATGGGAAGACAATATAGAGATCATGTCTTGGATATGATTCATTTGTTGTTGGAGATGCTTCAAGCACTTCAACCATCGACTTTGGAAATGCTTCTAGTAAGTATTCCTATGGTTTTTAATGTTGTGATTCTTTCACCTCATGGTTATTTGGGCAAGCAAATGTTTTAGGAATACGTGATAAGATATCGATGGACAGGTAAACAATTTTCTTATAATTGCAATGTCCATTCCATGATATCCTCTCTTTATTGTTTGATTTTATTTTGAACGTTTATTTTGAGTTTGATTTACATTTTAACTATGAAATTGAAAGTACTTGGTATTATGTATGTTTTAACAACAACCAAAGCTTGAAGATGAAATTAATATTATACAATATTGATTTAAATCCTTTTAACTGTTTTGTATTGAAATATTTTCATGATTATTAGAAAAGTTTACTTTCATGTTGTTATTTTAGAACATGTTGTTTATATACTTGACCAAGTTCATGCATTAGACAACAAGTTGTTGTTGCAAATAAAATGACAGGGATTAGACATCACACCTCAGAATATTTGTTTTAACAAGTTATTTATAGCTTGAGCTTTTTAGCATGTAACTATTTTGCATGATTGTGCTTAAGCTTTCCCTGAAGGTTGAATACTACGTTACTAAGATGTTCTTTTCTATGGTGACTTTAATTTATTTATATAGGTCATATGGCCACATAGTGGCCACTATCACTAAACTGAAGAAAACATGTTCAAGTTTTCTTGCTTTTATGGGGAAGAATGGCTTTAACATTGTTGATGTTGAGGTATATGTAATATAAATCCTTTATAGTCTACTTTCATTTATATTCTAGTTTTCATCGTCTTTCATGTCTTACACTTTGCATTATAGGTTCTTCTGTTTCCAGAAAAGGAACTTAGTATTGATGGTAAGTAGCAGGATTTGAAGAAAGAGGAGAACATTAACACTTGAGCGACAAATGAAAAAAGAGAGAGAAGAGAACCAGTCTAGTGGTACCCTTAAAGCTGATATCCCACATAAGACACACACATAGAGACTGATTCAATTCTTCATAGTTGGTGAATTCACCTACAATGACTTGACAACACAATGATAATGTTTTATAGTGATGAAACAACATTTCATGTGTAAATTGTAGTCCAACCAATGTTAAGTTGGAAACTCATATTGTAATACTAGACATTTCATATAATTTATGTGGTTGAAATTATTTATAGTTGCTCTTGATATTATTTAGTATTTTAAATAACATATGTAATTTTGAACTTTCATATTAGATGAACTAATTAACATTGTATGATGTTTTTTTAATTCAGTTACAAAATCATACCAACTAATCTATGTTGACTAATAATTAACACATAAAATCAATCTAAAACTACTAAATTATTAGTTTATATTGATTAATGATGAACAAAAATAAAATGAATATACGACTAAATTAGTCATTTATAATTATTACTAATGAAAATAAATGAAATGAATTTATACTACTAAATTAGCCGTTTACATGGAAAATTTTAAAAACCACCCTAGATTTATATGTATAATAAATGAGTGAATCCCCATGATACATAGGAAAAATGGGAGGCGATTTTACCAATAATATAATATGTATATATATATATATTTTTTGGCGAATCTCTCACCAGATTATATGATGGGGCCCAGCCCACTTGGCGTAGCCTTTGCACTTTATATGATATTTTGTGTATTGACGTGGCGGTGAACTGTTGTCTTTCCCGCGGCTCTGTAGTTGTGGTAGCTATGCATTGAATGCAAACGTAAATGCGGCAGTACCCTGCCTTGGTAAACTACACTGTCCTAATCTTGCGCGCCTTCTCGAATCTTCTATGTTTATCGTTATGTTGGCTCCGAGGGTTTTGCAAGCTTTGCGTATGGAAAATGGTGGGTGCGCTGTGTTATGGTTCCTTCGGCTCTGTAATACAATTTTATGGCAATTTATTGTGTTTGAGCTGGTTCTAGTTGTTGGTTGAGGCCATCGTTGTGCGTTTGGTTACTTGTCCACCTGTTTGTGACAACACTGTTTGGTTCTGGGATTTTCTTGCCTGGCTTTCGTATTCACTCTTCGGTAAGTCGCTCTTCCACTCTGTTAGCTCTGTCTTTGGTAAAATATCGAATGTCTGCATGCTTGTAATAGTCACTGTAACTGTTGTTGGTCATGAAACGACTGGGGCTCGAATTTAACCTTTCATTTCTGTCATGTAACTTTTGCTATTCCGTTTCTGTATGTGCTACTGGTCTTCTGGTCTATCACTCCAAGTTTGGTTGTTGGTAATGTTTTCTGGGTTCATTCGCCTTCTGATAACGCTGCCTTGTCTGTGGCTGCAAGAACAGGAATATCTGGGAAGCGCCTTCAGTCTTTGTTACAGGTAAAATGTCTCTCCATGCTTCAATTTTTGTTCGCTCCTCATTCTGGGTCTAACCCCAATCTGCTCCTCCTTTCTTCAGTTACTCTGTGGCGTCCTCTGCTTCGAAAATGTGGCTTCTCCTCTCACGTTCTCTAGGTAAGGGTTTTCTTTCTCTCGTTATCAGTCTTAATGTTGATTTTAGAGGGTTTCGTCCCTCTGAGCTTTTCTGTGGCTTTAGCTCATTCACGCCTGGTTCTTGCAGGTCCTCTCAGGCGACCTGGACGGTGCATGTCTCTGTGTTCAAGGTCATTTGGTTGCGTATATGTTGGTAGGCCTGTAACTTGTTCTGTTCTGTTGAATATAGGTCACTATTCGAAAGACAACTCGTCCACTAGTTTATTGTCCGGTCACTGTGTGGCCCGGTGTTTGCCGTTGTCGTTCTGAGTTGAGTTCTATGTGTGGAAATGTGGCTTCAACGTAACCCTGTTACCAATCTGTTTTCAAACCCTAACCTAGGGTTTTATGATTGATTTGTATGGCTGTAATTTCTGGTTGAATTTTCACTTGCCGTGACTATGTTGGTCTCTGTATATGTGAGGGAACTCGGCCCTATCGATTCTAGCTATGAATTACTATTCTGGACAATGTAAAAGAAATTCCTTTTTGATGAAAGAAGGTTATATTGATTGATACCTGTAATGTCTTTGCTTGTTGTTTAGTTACGTTGCTGGGCATTCAATTTGTTTGCTTGTCTTTCATTTAATGGTTGTGCATTGAATGTATTCGCTCTTCCTTAATTGTATTGTTGTGCGCTTGTATGTAAGCGTGACTGCTTGTCTTGTGACCTGGAATTTACTTAATATTTTCTCTGCTTGTCTACAATTTAACTGTAACTCGTACTTGTACAGTAGCCATGACAATATGCTTAGTTTATAATAATACAAAAGGTCTGTTAAATGATGAAAAATATGGATGAGAGATCCACAAATAATTTAGAAGGTAATCTTGATGGACAGTACTTCTCTGGTTTTGAATGCTTGACAATTCTATTAGTAAATTTACTCAACTTATTCTCTTCTCAACTTAACTTTTTCCCTTACATGTATTTTTGGCTTTATAGCCTCTGTCTTCAGTTAAGGCTTGTAGTTTGTTTCTTTATGTTACAAAGACAATTACATAACTTCTGTTCCTATCCATGACTATAGTCATTTGGACATTACAAGACTTGTAGGACAGTTAAGGTTATTTTTCCTAATTACAGAAACTACCTTTTAATCAATAATGAAACTACAGTAATCCTAAACTGGAAAAGTAAAGACATCTAACTGTTGCTGACTTGTAAAATAAAGTAAAAGAAAAATTATTCCCAACAGAATTTAACAGTTCAGTTCCTCGCTTGTGAACTTGGTTGGAGTCTTTCTGCCTCGTCATTGTGAGCTGGATGCTCCTGCATCAGGCTCCCAGGGTGAGAAAAGATCATGACTCCGATTCATGAGCTCCTCCGCTGATGTCCCTGTTCATTCAATCTGCCTGGCGTCAAGCCATGAGCTGTCCTCAATCGGATGGTTCTTCGACTTGACCAGGTACTGAAAATAATTTTTCCGCTGAGTACGCCTAACTACCTAAGTTTCGAGGATGCCTTCGATCTCAGGAGGTTGGACATAAGGCATTTGTTTCTTCCAACTTTCTCTGTCTTCCTGGGTGTTCCACGTGGATTGTTCTGGTTCATCCTTCCTTTCTTCCAACAGTTCGCCTGTATACGGAAACAAATCCGCCACATTGAAGATAGGTGATATGCCTACTCCAGGTGGTAGTTGTATTTCATAGGCATTCGCTGAAAACTTCCGCAAGATCTTACAAGGCCCTATTTTCTTGTATTTCAATTTATTGTACGTACCTTTAGGGAACCGTTCCTTACGTAAGTGTACTAGAACGTCATCCCCTACTTCAAAACGAACTTCTCTTCTCCTCAAATCTGCATGTTCCTTATACTTCGAGCTGTTGTCCTGTAATTCTGCCTTTACCTGTTCATGTAAATCCCTCATTGCATTTGCAAAATCTTGTCCATCCGCACTCTGTCGTTCCTGTAAACCAAGATCCCGAAGCTCATGCACTCCACGAGGGTGCATACCATAAAGAATCTGGAAGGGACTGAGACCCGTGCTACGATTCAGCGAATCGTTGTAAGCAAACTCTGCTTGCGCTAGCACTCGGTCCCACATTCCAGAATTTTCTCCGACTAAGCTGCATAACATATTTCCTAGAATTCTGTTCACAACTTCTGTTTGCCCGTCAGTCTGCGGATGGTAAGCAGAACTGTAGCTTAATTGGGTGTTCATCTTTTTCCACAAGGTGCGCCAAAAATGTCCCGTGAACTTCACGTCTCTGTCTGATAGGATGGTTGTTGGTAACCCGTGTAATCGGACAATCTCATTAAAAAACAAGTGGGCCACGTAAGTGGCATCACTAGTTTTCTAACAAGGAACAAAATGTGCCATTTTCGAGAAACGATCTACCACTACCATTACCGGATCCTATCCTTTCTGTGTTTTTGGCAGTCCCAACACAAAATCTAAACTCAATGAATCCCAAGGTTTGCCTGGAATAGGCAATGGCATATACAGTCCTGTGTTCTGGCTATGTCCCTTCGCAAGTTGACACACCTTACACTTAGCCACGAAACGTTGTACGTCCCGTCGCATTCTTGGCCAAAAATAAAAGTGACTAAGTTGCTCCAAAGTCTTGTCAATACCAAAGTGTCCAGCCAATCCCCCACTGTGTTTTTCACGAATGATATTCTCCCTCATAGAATAGCTGGGGATACACAGTTGTCCTCCCTTAAAAAGCAATTTCTCTTGTATGTTATAGTCCAACCAAGGACTATTCCCTCGTATTAAAGGATTTTGGCACGCCTCATAGGCTTCTCTGAAATCTGTGTCTGTCTTATAAAGATCCCGTAAATGTTCAAAGCCCAAAACCTGCAGAGTGCTTTCCTGCAATAGTAAAGCTTTTCTCCTCAACGCGTCGGCTACCTTATTCGCTTGCATGCTGACATGCTTCAGCACAAAATTAAAACTCTGTAAGTACTCCACCCATTTGGCATGTTTATGATTAAGTTTGTGTTGCTGCATTACATATTGTAATGCAAAATTATCTGAAAACAGCACGAACTCGTTCCCCAACAAATAATGCATCCAGTGTCTTAGCGCCTGTACCACTACGTAGAATTCCTTGTCATATGAGGAGTACTTCTGCCTACTCTCATTCAGCTTTTCACTGAAAAATGCCACCGGTCTGTCCTCCTGACTGAGTACAACCCTGATTGCTGTTCCACTAGCATCACAACGTACCTGAAATAATTTTTGAAAATCTGGTAGCCTGAGAATCGGTCTTTCTGTTATCTTCTTTTTCAATAACTGAAAGCTCTTTTCTGCTGCTTCTGTCCATCGAAAAGGTTGGCTGGCCTTTTTTATGGTCTCCAACATAGCAGCACAAATTCCACTGAAATTTTTAATAAATTTCTTGTAAAAACTTGCTAATCCGTGGAAACTACGTACCTCAAACAAATTCTTCGGTGACGGCCAATTTATGATTGCTGTCACTTTCTCCGGATCCATCTTTAATTCGTTCTCTACTATCACAAATCCCAGATAGATTAACTCTCTCTGTAAAAACGTACATTTCTTCAGATTGATCAATAACTTGTTCTGCTGTAGCTTCTCCAACACTTTACACACATGCCGGAAGTGTTCTTCTTGTGTCTTACTAAAAATAAGTATGTCGTCCAAATAAACAATTACAAACTTCCCGATATATTCCTTTAGCATCTCATTCATGAGTCTCATGAAGGTGCTGGGCGCATTGCTCAACCCGAACGACATGACCAACCATTCATATAAGCCTTCATTAGTTTAAAAGTTGTCTTCCACTCGTCTCCCTCACGTATCTGAATCTGGTGATATCCACTTTTTAAATCTATCTTAGAAAAGTAAGCTGCCCCACTCAGACAGTCCATCATATCATCCATACGCGGTAACGAAAATCTGTACCGTATGGTGATTTTATTGATGGCCCTGGAATCAGTGCACATCCGACATTCTCCTCCCTTTTTGGGGGCGAGAACTGTTGGTATAGCACATGGGCTCAAACTCTCCCTGATCAATCCTTTGTCCAATAGCTCTTGCACCTGTTTTCTGATTTCTTCATTATCCTTGGGGCTCATTCGATAAGCTGCCTTATTTGGTAAGCTAGCTCCTGGTATGAAATCAATATGGTGACTAATGCTCCACTTGGGGGGTAAATTATCCGGCAAGTCATCCACTAATATTTCCGTAAACTCTTCCAACATCTACTGTATTTCTATAGGCAAATCTGTGATTTCTGTGTGCAACAAAACTGTCCTTGTCTTTCTGACTACAGCATAATTCATCTCACTATTTTCAACCTGCTTTAAAAACTGTTTTCCGCTCATAAGCAACGCCTTAGGTTCATTTACTTCAGCTGCCTCTTTCTCTTCCCTGATAGGCACAAGGGTATGCCTAACCCCATCTTTTTCGAACTTATAACAGTTCAATACCCCATCATGTGTCACTTTCCTGTCATATTGCCAAGGTCTGCCCAACAAGATGTGGCACACATCCATTGGCATAATGTCACAAATGATTCTGTCCTTATAACATCCTATCTGAAATTCAACTTCACTCTGCTCATCCACTAGCAATTGGTGTCCCTTCTGCAGCCATGAAACTCGATATGGATTAGGGTGTTTCAGACGCTTTAGTCCTAACTTCTCCACCATCTCGGTTGACACCAAATTGTCAGTACTTCCACTGTCAATTATCATTTTACAGCACTTACCTTGCAATTTACAAACTGTCCTGAACAGGGCTTTCCGCTGCGTCTGCTCAATACTCTCATCAACTGGCTTCAACAACACCTTATGCAACACTAAAGCTTCTCCTGTTTCTGGGGCATTTTCTGCCTCTTGAGGAGGTGCTGCTCCTTCCTCTGGTTGCGCCACATATGTGCCTCGCTGTCCAGTTGAATCTATTTCTGGGCACTCAAAAGAGCGGTGCCCCCACTTGTGGCATATGTAGCACTGGTAACCAGTTCCCCTTCCACGGCCATTTCCTCTGTCGTGTTGAAACAATTTGCCACCTCTCGTTCCATCTCCTTTTTCTGCTGTCCCCGAAGTCCTTGAACTGCTGGCTTCTTTGCTGTTGCTGGCAGTTCGGCCCCTGCCATAGGACTGGCCTCTTCCTCTGTTAGACCCTCGTCCTCTCCGGGCATTCTGTCTTCGGTTAAGTTTCTCCTCTGCTTTGACCATGCTCTGATATGCCTCCTCCGTATTGTTGGGAGACAAAATGCTTATTTCATCTAAAATCTCCATCCTCAGTCCATTTACATATCTGGCTGTCCTCTCTGTTGTATCCTCTGTGTATCCTGCTCGCAAATTTAGTCGATAAAATTCCTCCGTATACTCTTTCACCATCAAACCCCTCTGTCTCAAGTTCTGAACCTGCCTATGTAACGCGATTTGGTAATCTCTTGGCAGAAATCTGCCCTTCAATTTAGCTACCATCCTTGTCCAAGTCTTTATCGGAGGCTTTTTCAACCTCCTCCTCTCGTTCTGGACATTGTCCCACCACAGGGTTGCGTGTCCTTTCAGCTTTGTTGCTGCAAAATTGACCCTACGGTCTTCACTAACTTCTTCGCATTCAAAGTACTTGTCCATCTCACTAATCCAATCTAATACAACATCAATCGATAAAATGCCATCGTAGGTTGGTAATTCTGGTTTTGGTCTACTATTTGACAATAATACAGACTTCAATAACTTTACTTTTGGTGAGTCACCTTCAGGTCCTTCTGCTGCTACTTCCACTTCTTCCTCACTCACATCACCTAACTCTGGATCTCTCCTCCGGCCTGCCTCTACTGCTTCCAATCGAGCAGTAAGAACTCTGAGTTCTTCCCTTAATGCCTCATCTGCCATTCTACGGGCACCTCTGCCTCGTCCTCGTCTGCCTATATCCATTTCTCCCAAATCTCTTCAACTCAAACTGCTCTGATACCACTCTGATGGGGCCCAGCCCACTTGGCGTAGCCTTTGCACTTGATATTTTGTGTATTGACGTGGCGGTGAACTATTGTCTTTCCCGCGACTCTGTAGTTGTGGTAGCTGAGCATTTAATGCAAATGTAAATGCGGCAGTACCCTGCCTTGGTAAACTACACTACCCTAATCTTGCGCGCCTTCTTGACTCTTCTCTGTTTATCGTTCTATTGACTCCGAGGGTTTTGCGAGCTTTGCATATGGAAAATGGTGGGTGCGTTGTGTTAAGGTTCCTTTGGCTCTGTAATACAATTTTATGGCAGTTTACTGTGTTTGAGTTGGTTCTGGTCTTGGTTGAGGCCGTCGCTGCATGTTTGGTTACTTGTCCACCTGTTTGTGACAATGCTGTTTGGTTCTGGGATTTTCTTGCCTGGCTTTCGTATTCACTTTTCGGTAAGTCGCTCTTCCACTCTGTTAGCTCTGTCTTTGGTAAAATATCGAATATCTGCGTGCTTGTTATAGTCACTGTAACTGTGGTTGGTCATGAAACGACTGGGGCTCGAATTTAACCTTTCAGTTCTGTCATGTAACTTTCGCTATTCCGTTTCTGTATGTGTACTGGTCTTCTGGTCTATCACTCCAAGTTTGGCTGTTGGTAATGTTTTCTGGGTTCATTCGCCTTCTCGTAACGCTGCCTTGTCTGTGGCTGCAAGCACAAGAATATCCGGGAAGCGCCTTCAGTCTTTGTTACAGGTAAATGTCTCTCCATGCTTCAATTTTTGTTCGCTCCTCGTTCTGGGTCTAACCCCAAACTGCTCCTCCTTTCTTCAGTTACTCTGTGGCGTCCTCTGCTTCGAAAATGTAGCTTCTCCTCTCGCGTTCTCCAGGTAAGGGTTTTCTTTCTCTCGTTATCAGTCTTAATGTTGATTTTAGAGGGTTTCGTCCCTCTGAGCTTTTCTGTGGCTCTAGCTCATTCATGCCTGGTTCTTGCATGTCCTCTCAGGCGACCTAGACGGCGCATGTCTCTGTGTTCAAGGTCATTTGGTTGTGTATATGTTGGTAGGCCTGTAACTTGTTCTGTTCTGTTGAATATAGGTCACTGTTCGAAAGACGGCTCGTCCACTAGTTTATTGTCCGGTCACTGTGTGGCCCGGTGTTTGCCGTTGTCATTCTGAGTTGAGTTCTATGTGTGGAAATGTGGCTTCAACGTAACCCTGTTACCAATCTGTTTTCAAACCCTAACCTAGGGTTTTATGCTTGACCTGTATGGCTGTAATTTCTGGTTGAATTTTCACTTGCCGTGACTATGTTGGTCTCTGTATATGTGAGGGAACTCAGCCCTATCGATTCTAGCTATGAATTACTATTCTGGACAATGTAAAAGAAATTCCTTTTTGATGAAAGAAGGTTATAGTGATTGATACCTGTAATTTCTTTGCTTGTTGTTTAGTTATGTTGCTGGGCATTCAATTTGTTTGCTTGTCTTTCATTTAATGGCTGTGCGTTGAATGTATTCGCTCTTCCTTAATTGTATTGCTGTGCGCTTGTATGTAAGCGTGACTGCTTGTCTTGTGACTTGGAATTTACTTAAGATTTTCTCTGCTTTTCTACAATTTAACTGTAACTCGTACTTGTACAGTAGCCATGACAGTATGCTTAGTTTATAATAATACAAAAGGTCTGTTAAATGATGAAAAATATGGATGAGAGATCATCAAATAATTTAGAAGGTAATCTTGATGGACAATACTTCTCTGGTTTTGAATGCTTGACAATTCTATTAGTAAATTTACTCAACTTATTCTCTTCTCAACTTAACTTTTTCCCTTACATGTATTTTTGGCTTTATAGCATCTGTCTTCAATTAAGGCTTGCAGTTTGTTTCTTTCTGTTACAAAGACAGTTACATAACTTCTGTTCCTATCCGTAACTATATTCATTTGGACATTACAAGACTTGTAGGACAGTTAAGGTTATTTTTCCTAATTACAGAAACTACCTTTTAATCAATAATGAAACTACAGTAATCCTAAACTGGAAAAGTAAAGACATCTAACTGTTGCTGACTTGTAAAATAAAGTAAAAGAAAAATTATTCCCAACAAAATTTAACAGTTCAGTTCCTCGCTTGTGAACCTGGTTGGAGTCTTTTTGCCTCGTCACTGTGAGTTGGATGCTCCTGCATCATTATATTATCTTGTAAAGTCATGGCGAATATTTCACTGAATTATAAAATCTTGTAAGATCTTGGAAAATATTTCACTAAATAATAAAACATTGCGAAGTCTTGGCGAATGTTTTGATAAAGTATGAAACCATATATGATAATAATAAAACATATTCATTAAATTGTAATATACTAACATACATGTTTGGAAAAAAGAAACATAATTTTCACTTCCTACAAACAATGTTGCAAGTTTTAGTGGCCATGTTTGTCATGGTAGGAGAGATTAATGTTTTCTCTACCACTTTTGTCAAGCTACCACTTTGCCAAGCTATCTAATTTCTTTCTTATTCCATAAACTCCAACTGCGAGATAGAAAAAAAACACATCAAGTTTGTTTACCCCAACATGCCAACAAGTAGCAAGCCCCAACTATATAATATAATGAAGTAGTAGGTATCCCAAAGGCTTGAAGGGGATCTAATGGAAAGAAGTGACCATCGTCAGAAGCCTTCCAATCAATATATAAATAAATAAATGTAGATTTATTATTATTTTAATAGGAAATATTCAATAAAATAATAAAATTTAATTACATCTCTCCCAATCTAAATTTCTTATTAGCATAATTCACTACCTTCATACCATTTTTAACAGCATTGTAACATGTGGATTAATTTCCTTTTTGGTGCACAACCTCCACCTTTTAGGACAATATGGTGTAGTGACCCAACCCCTACAGATCATTGTGACAAACTAAGAATAGCAAAGAAGATGAAAGGTTGTACAAACCAGCATATTTTTCAAACAACTAATCCAAGATCAGTACCTTAACTTTTTCATGAAGATATCATATTGAGGATGTTTGAAAAATGGTGGGAAATCTGGGCAGCAACTATCTCTCTTCTGCGAGGGTGATGCGGAAAGAGTTAAGATTTCATTGTTTTGAATTTTTTTTTGTCAAATCGGAAAAACCAATATTAATGGAGATATCGGTATTTTTTACTAAATTTTGTGAAGTGACTAAATGTAGCTTTAACCGTTCACCTTAAGATTTTTTTTTACAATATAATTTCCTAAGTCTATTTAATATCTTCTTTATCATAAAAACCAACCTATATCCATCTTAACTCCACATCTACCACGCTTAGAGGGATGAAATCTATTTATCCCTCTGAGCACTTGGTAGACCCAGAATTAAGATGGATCTAAGCTCATAGAATTTCCCCTTTAAATAGTCTATGCTCACATGAATACCATGGTATTACCATGGGTCAA